>APFE030988691.1:30025-119469 GCA_000404065.3 Pinus taeda
CAGTGACTTGATTATAGACTAGTTCAGTAGAGCGAACTTGTATGACGTGCCACGAGTCACTGTTTCAACCTTTGGATCTAAAAACCACCCACAAGAAACTACAGTCCGTCCTCTTTCTGTACCTTTTTACAAAATTTCAATCCGATCTTCAGGGAGAAAGTTATGACGATTTTCCCCAGGTCACCTGTTTTGAATGTAATTCAGGAGTCTGAAAAAGGACCAACTTCCTCAGATCATATCTCCGAAAATATTGCGTAAAAAGATCTGCAATTCGGACCCAGCGTTCAGCGTCAATTCTTCTCAAATAGGTTTTTTTTGCGAGCTCTGAAACGTCACAGAAAAAAAGTTATAGCGAAAATTCCACGATGACCTGTTTTGAGCAGCGAAACCCTAGAATCCAAAGCTCTGATACCAAATGTTATGAAACCAGCTCAAGAAAAGATATAAAAGATAGATCAACGACTTAGGATTCAGCCTCTTCGAGGGGGCAACCTCCTTTACATTACATAAATGAACAATTCTTGGATGATACAAATGACAAAACCTCCTTTCTATATATAGGAGTCTAAGGAGTCACAATATAACCCAGCCGACCTAATAATAATAATATAAAGCCACAAAAATAACAATAGAGGGATTCTATGGGGCACAGTAATAACAATATGGGGGCAATAGGGGCACAACAATATTAATAAGGGGTACAACTACCATAGTAATGGGGTAATCACTAGTATTATAGGGACCCAACAGAATCTGTTGGCATTATGATGCCTATGTTGTACTTGATGGCAACCCACTCATCTCAGATGATAAATTATAGTGTAGCTGTGTTATTTTCAGGTTCCACAGGTGCACCGATCAAAAGGTGCAGACATTGGCAGGTTGCGCAAGTGCATTGTTCACAGAGTGCGGACATGTTCGCAGGCGTTCCGAACAAAACGTGTGAACCTAAAATGCACGGACTTTCATGCAGAGAAAAACGCGCATCTTAAGTTTGGTCCATGGTATTTAACCCGACATTTTTGATCCTATGGTTTTGGTCCATGGTTTTGGATCTAAAATATTGAACCCGGGTTTTGGGTCCCTAATATTGTTTCTCAATGGTTTTGATCCATGGTTTGAGTAAGGCCTTGGCTATAAAAGGGAATGGAGATCATTTGGCTAGACACAAGTGTGTTGAATGTCTTAAGACTAGCAAGATCTGAATTTTTGATAATCGGTTGGTGAGTTATAGTTGAACCTAAATCAAGGAGAAACTGGAGCATTATACGTCAGATCTACTGATGGGTCGATATCTCTTTGACGCATGAACGGATCTGTGAATTTGACAGTCTGTGGTATATTTGAGGACTGATAAACTGTCTCTATCCGGAGGTGCGAAGGATCAGAGAAGGCATAGGTGCGGAGGTGCGCAGATCAGAAGATGTCACAGGTGCGGAGGTGCGCAAAGCACAGACAGTACGGGTGCGAAGCTGCGCAGGTCACAGACAGCGTAGGAGCGAAGCTGTGCAGGCCACAGATAGAGAAAGTGCGGACATCCGCAGGTTACCACTGGTGAAGTTGCAGACTTTTCTTGAAGTATATTTTAGCTGATTTTTTCTACTGCTGCAATGTTCTGGGTATAGACTTGGTGTCTGGTTACTAGTATTGTTTGTCTAATTACAGTATTCTGAGAAGTTATTGGTTAATTAGTTGATGCACATATACTTGATGATTACTTGATATTCATGGATCCAGTCTGAAAATTGATGAAACGTGGTCCCTGGAAGAAAAGAGAAGGTAGTAGCCTTCTATAGGTATGCACCTACGTACTAGTATCTTAGCTAGTACAAGAGCTAAGGGGGTTGTAGCTCCCTTCCAGGAGAAGCTAAAAAACAAGAGAGGGTTGTAGCTCTCTGCGGGTTGCAGCCTGCGTACTGGTAAAGGACTGGCACAGTACAAAATCATTGTAAAAAGAAGTTTCTAATTGAAAGAAGATAGAGACATATTGCAGCAGGTGGTTTTCACCCACATTGGGTTTCCACCTTACATCTTGTGTTCCTTGGTGTGACTGTCTATTTTGTGTTCCTACTCATTATTATATGGTTCTCACATACATATTAATGACAAACTTCTGAAGAGTAATTTAAATTATAACTTTGGAAGGTATATGCAAGTTTCAATTGTCAGATCTGCAAATGTTTGTATAGATTGAAAAGAATTTGATAACACTGATTCACCCCCCCCCCCTCAGTATTATTTCCAACAGAATCCACAAGAACCTTCATCTTCAATAGAGAACAATCCATGAGAACCTTCATCTTCAATAGAGAACAATCACGAGAACCTTCATCTTCAATACAGAAGAGTCCACAAGAACCTTCATCTTCAATACAGAAGAATCCACAAGAACCTTCATCTTCAATACAAAAGAATCCACAATAACCTTCATCTTCAATAGAGAAGAATCCACAAGAACCTTCTTCTTGAACTCAACCAACTTTGATTCACATTAAGGAGAAATTTTTGTTATCTGAATGGTACACTGATATTATGCATTTTCTTAGATACTTTGAGTGTCCATCTAAATTTACAAAGAATCAATGTAAAATATTGAAGTTGAAGGCCATAAAATACTGTATTATCAATGGAAATATGTATTTGAAGGATCCACTCAACATCCTTTTCCTTTACTTGACAGAAAGTGAGACAAAAGGAATCATTGATCAATTTCATGTAGGTATTTGTGGAGGACACTATGCTTGGAGGGCTACAAATATAAGATTTCAAGAGCAAGATTTTATTGGCCCACATTGTTTGCACAAGTAGGAGCAAAGGTTAGAAGTTGTACCCAATGTCAATTGTTTGCAGGAAAAAAAAGATTAGCAACACTTCTTGTAGTTCCCGTACAAGTTCAAGAACCTTTCCTACAATGGGGATTGGATTTCATTAGGGAAATTCATCCACCATCAAGTAGCCAACATAGATGGATATTGAGTGCCACAAATTACTTTACCAAATGGGTAGAGGCAATTCCAGTTAGAAATGCAACTAACATTGTAGTTATTAAATTTATTGAAGAGAATATACTATCTAGGTTTGGATGCCCCCAACTAATAGTTATAGGTAATGCAGCAGCATTCAACAGTGTCAAGATGATTCAATTTTGTCAAAAATATCAAATTTTGTTCAATCGTTCTACCCCTTACTATCCATAAGGAAATGGACTTGCAAAGTCCTGAAATAAGAGTTTGGTTAAAGTCATTAAGAAACACCTGAGGACCACAAAAGGAGTTGGGACAGCCATCTCATATATGCAGATTGGGCAAATAGGATCTCTCCAAAGAGATCAACAGAACTTGGAAGGACAATATTCCTCGTTGCCTATCAATGGGAAATACTTGAAGCATTATTTTCAATATTGAGGAGTTCCTCATTCACTCATCATTTGTACATCACCGTAGTGTTTTACTTTACATGCAATGTGTAATTGTTTTCAACAGAGATTCCATTAACCTGAGGAGAAGGCACATGGATCTGCAAGTTCTATGCATCCTACGGAAGGAAGCAGTCCCCAGTTGGAGCCGATGTTGTAACATATTTGGTTTTGATAAGATAGTTTTTGTTTATAAAAGATGGTATAAAAATATAGAATTAAAAAAAAAATAATAATATAAAATAAAAAAAAAATTAAAATAAAATTAAATAAAAATAAAATAAATAATAAAATGAAATGTAACCCCATCAAAAGAAAAAAATTGTATAAGTGAGCAAATTGAAATGCCACTAGAAAAGAGTAAAATTACATTGCAAATAAACTAGGGTTTTGTGTGCAGCTTGTTTAAAATGCTACAACCTCATGTTTTGATTTGAATCATATAGTTCAACCATGATCAAATCATTTAAACTTATGTCTGTAGATTAGTGAATAAGTTCACCAAATTGTTTAGTCTTGGTAGAACATGATCAGATAGTATAGAATAGAATAAAATTTGGTCTGATATGCTCAAAATATGGCCAAATGATGTATTAGAATAAGAATAGAATAAGATTAGGGAAAATAAATGGCTGCTAAATCAAATGCGCCACTCATAGATAATTTTTTTTTAAATTAGGGTTAATTACCTTTTAAAGGTGATTAATATTGTATAAACAAAGTTTTATAACTTTTAGTTTAAAGTCATAAACGACAAAAACATTTTGTCATGGAGTGTTATCAAGTGGATACCTTTCGACAGTGATCCTCTTCCCTGCCCAGATCAACGGTAGGGAAGACATTTCACACCCCCTTCTACCATAAGCTTACATTCCCCCAAAAAGCTCAAATGTTTGAGATCTTTCTTTTAGAAGATGCTAAGCTTCCCAAGAAGAACCCTCCATATCTAGCCTCAATGTTCCTAGAAAGAGATAAACACATTATCTCTCTAGTTTCTTGCCTATTAGGTTACCATACAGACCAATGGGTATATGAACTTATCCGGGTTATCCCTCCATCTTCTCAAAAGAACACAAGCCAACATTCATGTATAATTAAAGTCAATTTTTGGCCGAAAAAAATGTATGAACAGTTAATGAAAATCACTACTGAAGGTGTATTCAAGTATTCTTTTGTACTAGTTCATATGTTCCTTTTTCAACAAGGAGACCTGCTACCAATAACCTTACACAAGTAGGATGATCAAAAAATAAATCAATCATTTACACAGTGGACCTCATTGGTGAGGAGAAACTCAACTGAGTTTACATTTTTAGATTCCGTTGACTATTTTATTTATCCATTTGCACATATTCATAGCAGCCACAGTGAACCAAGAATCAGTTTAGAGATAAAGAGAATCCTGCACCTAAGTGACCAAGCTAAGACTAGATACTAGTATCTTTACCAGAATTACACAAAGATTGGGGTATATGGCTGTGAGTTAGCTCCATACAAATTGCCTAAATATGTTCCAATGATAATTTTCTCTCTGGAATATGTAAGGCAAATGATCAACATGGACGATCTACATTTTGTTTTAGGGAAAAGAAAAATCTCATGACTCGGTTGGAGACAAAGTGTCAGACTTTGAAAAATGTTGTCCAAAGGTTTCATTTTAAGTTCAACTTGCTCAACCAAAGAGGATTTCCAGGATTAGTGGCATTTAATGACAAATTGATCAGTTTGGAGGAGTATTGCCAAAATCTTTACACGATTGCAATTGATAAAGCTAAATTTGCAGGTATGATCTTACAAGAAAGGCTTTCTTAGAGGCTTTGAATTTTGATTTAATGATCAAACATGAAATTAAAAATATTTTTGTCAATAAGCCTACTTTTGAAAAGTATACCAAGGTGGATGAAGTCTACGGGAAATTAACTAATCTTTCTATACCAAGTGAGGATAGATGTGATCACTTGTGTGAAATCATTGAGTAACTTTCATCACCAACTCACAAACAGTGAGGCAACACATTTTTGGGGCCATATCATCAACAACTTCCTTGAAGATAGTGCCAACAGCTAAACAATTTTTGGATTCCTATATTTTTGTACTATTTTTATATTTTGTTAAAGGATCTTTTAAGAAAATCAATATTTTGTATAAATAACTCTTCCTTCAAGTTATAAGAGTTATTATGGATTGAACCCTTGGATGATCTTTTTAAAGCAAAATTGTAATCAACTGGAGTTTCGCTTCAAATTAATGAAAAGATTCTGGATTTGCCTCAAATAGTTTGTCTCCTTGTGAGTTTTTCTCATGTTTTCATTTCATTATGTTATTCTTCATGTATTTAACTTTTAATGGAGAACCTTGGGTAAGATTAAATTGAATGTCAATTTATCTTAAATCCTCGGTGAACTTATAATCAATAATTAGATATTAGTTTATAAAATTGTCTATTATTAAAAACTCCTCTATATCTATAAATTGTCACACCCATCTTCATAAAATTAAATACATTTTGTGAGTAGGTAAACATTGTTTACCTACACTCTGTCTTATAATTAACTAAATATTTAGTTTGAATATTCAGTAAGTTATAACCCTTTCAACTCTGCTATTAATTCAACTAAAAATCAATTAATTGTTTAGAGACAAACAAACAACCCTTTCAATAAATTCAACATTGTTAAGGTTTAAGCACCTGCCTTTAATTGTTCATAACATTGGTCATCCGAAAAACCTTAAAACAAAAAGCATTTTAGTTGTTCTGGCATAATTAATTAACCTATAATTATCTCAAAGGACAATAGTAGGCATACCATTCAAATCACATGCACAAGCTCTTACCTAATGATGGACTCGCTTCTTCATACCTGTAGCCAACGACAGTAACCAAGATTTTGCATGCAATTCCTTACTCAAACCACACTTATCCAACAAGTTAGGACTAACATAGCTATAATTAGATCCAAGGTCAACCAAAATAGAAATAACTTGATCACAAAGCTTACCGTCCATCTAAATGATAGATGCATGATGCTCTGCTTGTTTGTTATCCAATGCTGCATAAATACGTGGAATAGTTTGTTAAAGGAGATGGAATCAGAACTAGAATAATACCTGTGTCTATCCCATCTCCTATCCGGAGTGTCCAACAATCTGCCATCTCTGACTGTGTCATCTCTATCTGACCTTTGACCACCATGAGACTGACTACCATATGTCCCATTAGTTTTATCCTCTTGTTCATAGCTAGTCCGACACGGTCTTTGTCGCTGCAAATCTGACAAACTTTGAAGTATCACTTCTTTTACCTCTGCTTGTTTCTCTTGTGCCTGCATGATTCTGTCATTATCTGCCTTGCAACTCCTTATTTCTTTCTTTAAGTTTCTTAGTGCAACTTCCGAATCGGAAGAGTTCCCAACACCATATTGCTCTTATAATTCATAGGGAGAGTCTTTGTAGTCAACCATCTTGCTAGCCATTTGATATTTCTTCATGCAAGATATATCATGGCAGCTAAACCAAATCACAATAAACCAACGTACCTTAGCATAGCTCGAGGAGGATACCTTGTCTGCAAGATCAACAAATCAATGTGATACATGTATAGCATAATCATGATAGCATATAAGAACATAACATCTAAGCATATAACCATGCAACCATCATTCTAGCTACGGTCTAGTCATCAATGCATGACCTTAACAAAAACACACACCACGACCTCATGCATGACAAAAACCACTACATCACTGTACACTTGACCACTTGAAAACATAAACATACCTAAGCAATACATAATCAACTACACAATGCCTAAACACATATGATCCAACGTGAATGAATGATACTTGAAACCAAACCTACAAGACTGATACATGCAACCAAGCATACAAGAACATAACCAAACATGCAAAATGGAACCAAGCATATTACAACGATACATGTAAGTGACATAAATTCCCTCAAGATCATCTTCTTTAGATCACTATTATCTAACACATATATCCTATCTCGGAACCTGACCAATCCATCTACTGTAAGGTACTAATCCACATCCTGTGCACATGTACCAGCACCTGTACCTGTACCACTCAATGTACATGTACCATCACCTGTACATGTATTTGTGCTCTACTGCAATATGTTCAAAATATCCATATATCTGACATCCTGCTGACTTGCCTGCAAGATCCTATCCTATAAGTCTGTCCCATAAGAGCTCAGAGTTTATAAGTGATTTACCTATACCTGCCTGCTGAGAGGATGTGCCACTCTGTTCACTTTACCTTTGATATATCAAATCTCAAAATCCAACTCATTGATCATAGCCAACCACCGAGCCTGCCTACCATTCAGATTTGGTTGGTCAAATAGATATCGCAAACCACTGTGATCACTCATCAATGTGAACCTCTTGCCCAGAAGATAGTGTCTCCACATCTTCAATGCATGTATAATCACTACCAAATCAACATCATGTGTGGGATCGTTCTGCTCGTGCTCATTCAACTTTAATGACTCGTGGCATACCACTTGTCCATCCTGCATCAGGACCCCAACAAGTCCTCTCTTGCAAACATCTGTGCCTATTACAAACTCTTTGTTTGGATCTACAATATTTAACACTAGTGCATGTGTCAAAAACTACTTGAGCTGCTCAAAACTAGCCTCATAGTCCTCTGTCCTTTCAAACTTCTTACCTTTCCTCTGCAATGATGTGATAGGATAAACAATCTGCAAGAAGTTCCTGATGAACCTCCTATAGTAGCCTACCAAACTTCATCACTTCTTTTTCTTCAAAGGTCAAATCAAGAGACATCTTCCATCCATGAGAGTCAGATTTATCACGGAGCTCGTCTTCAGTCAGGAAGTAGGATGAGGAACCCATTGAACCTTTTGTCCTCGTCTAATTGTCTTTGGTGATTGCTCTTTCACTCTTGCTTGGGCTTTATCTTCACCTCAGTTATGATACCATGTTAATTTTAGGCAACAATGGTATGTTGTATGCTTTAGAGCAATTTTACTTCAATTTCTTTATTAACCCAGTATCAATATTCAAATTAGCAATCACATCAAGATGATAGTAAAATGTAGATAGAACATAAACATAAACAGTAAAAGACAAGCTAAGACAGTAGGACACAGGTTGTGGCACCAGCCAGGGACAAACCCCAATGTGGGGAAACCCTTGATCAAATCTTCTTTTACTCTTCAATAGTTCAACAGATAGAGATAGTACAATTTACAAATATGATAATTTATAACAGAAGCAAAAGAGTCGTAACTAGAAAAGTCAACATTGGTCAACAGGGAAGATTTTACCCTCAACAAATCGGCCAACTTCAGTCAACTCGACCTCTAAACAGCAAGATATAACAACTCTCAATACAATCAAATTCAGCCCAATCAAAGTCTGCTCAAACAGCGCACCTGCGGTCAGCCCTAGTTGTAGTCAACATTGGTCAACACTTGGTCAAATTGTCTAGAAATTCAATCTCCTGAAATTTTGGCCTCCGGAAATTTCGCTCTCCTGAAATTTCGGCCTCCTGAAATTTCGCTCTCCTGAAATTTCGAACGTGTGGAGAGAGAGAGGCCCATAAATCTGTACCCGATCAATGAGGAGAGAGAGTGAGAAGTGTGAATATGAGTGTGTCCAAATGAGGCTAAGTCACCTTCTATTTATATGCAACATTGAGGATGAATAGACATGACTGTTGGGCTTCTGAGCTTACATAAGTTTTTTGGCCAACCTTGACAATTTGACCATAATCAAAATAAATTCATAACTTCATTTGTACATGCCAGAATCAAATGATCTTTAGAGCAATCCTACACCTATCGGAGAGAGGAATCCAAGAAAAATATCAGTTGTCATAAATAAGATGACCCGTGTGTATTTTGGCCCTAGTTGTCAATTTTAACACAATGCATGACAAACATATGTCTGAAAATCAAATACGAAAATTGCACAAGTTTTGGATAGCTAAAAACTTCATTAATATGCTCAAGATGAAGTTCAAGTAAATACCATAGCCCTCTCTCAAGGCTAGTATGAAACCACAAGCTCTTCAAAACCCTAGCAGGGAAAACAATAAAAACCCTAGCTCAACCAAGGACCTCCAACATGAAGAATCACTCCAACAAGTCCTCCAAGGAAAGATGTCCTCTTCTTTTCTTCTCCACCAAATATACCCTAGGGTTTATCATAAAACCCTAATCACAAACCTCTAATGGATAAAACCCTAACCCTAGAAACCCTAGTGATTGAGAGAGAGATAGAGAGTACAAATGAAGATATAAGACTAATGTGCACTCTTCTCTAGGTCACATATCAACACAAGAGTTAATATAAGATGAGTGAATGATGTATGAATGAGATTGTCTCCAATGCCTCCTCAAAAGTGAACCCTAGTTAGAGTTCAAACTCCGAACCAAGACGTCCTCCTTCCTTCCCAAAGCTTCTCCTAGGTTGTTCTCATGAACCCTAGCAAATCACTTCAAGAAGAAAAGAAAAAGGAGAAGAGTACAATGATATGAATGAGGAATCTCTTCTTCTATTTATATGGGAGGTAAGGGAGGCCAACAATATAATGTGGGCCCAAGTCCTTACAGACACCCTGTGATGAGCACTTGCAGGCCAACACAAGTGAAGCATTCCAACCAAAGTACACATGTCATGTTCCAAGGTGATGTCATACACAATAAGGGCTTAGAGATGATGTAGCTACACAAGGTATGTCCACATCCCCCTATCACAAGCCTCCACAGACTTTATCGATTGTCGTAGGAAATGTACTCCATTGATTTAGTTACCCTTGCAAAAACATTGTTGTAGCCCAGGCATCTCCGAGTCAACTCAAAGTCACCAATTATAAATTTAAACAATCCCATGCTATCTAGTGCCTAATGCTCTCCTCCCAAATGCCAATGCTTTGTAGAAAATTAAATGACCTGCACCCTTTCCCAGTTTCAAATTTTGCTAGTGTTTTTCAAACCCAACCCACATGTTTTGACATGCTGATATAAAAATTCTTAAGCATTCATTTGAAACATAAAATAACGGTTCTACTATTTAATTTTGCACAACTGATACTAGAAGAAATAGCAAGCACACACAATGATTTGGCACACCTTGTTTTGGTCAAATTGACCCTGGAAAAACCCCACAATTGGGGAAAACCAGTGCTTCTAGGAGGATTTATTTGCTTCTAAGAAATTTCATACAACAAAGAATTCAACAAGAGATTTACTTATCTCTTCACTTTTGTAGCTTTTCAAAAGTCCTCATTACACTGAACTTTTGGACTGATATTATCTTCACACAGTCTTCTCTCTTTCCAATGAAGAACTTGACCTCTGGACTTGTTAATTTTAGGTATGTTTTATGCTTAGAGCAATTTATTTCAATTTTCACAGTTAGCTCAATATATTTTCCAGATTAGCAATCACATGAGCATTAAAGTAAACTGCAGATAGAACATAAACATAAATCGCAGAAGACAAGCCAAGACAAGAGGACACAAGATGTGGCGCTAGCCAGGGACAAACGGTAAACCCCAATATGGGGAAACCCTTGATCAATTCATCTTATATGTTCTTCAATAGTTCAGCACAGAGAGAGAGAGAGAGATAGTACATTTACAACAGAAGTCAACACTTTGACTTATCTAGATAAGAGAATAGATCATCTCTGAGAAGATGATACATGAGATCAGTGGAAGACAAGCTGCTTCAACTGATTCTCCAAGGTGACTCCTTCACCTATCATCGTGCTGCATCTCCTCATCATGCTGCACCTCACCGTGCTGCACCCATCATCACAGTGCTGGACCTAATGAGCATGTTGTGCACTTCATGCGGCTGCCTGTCACTGTGCTGCTCCAATCATTGAACTGCTCTCATCACAGATCTGCACCCAATGCTGCACTCATCACTTATCTGCACCCAATGCTGCACTCATCGTGCTGCATTCATTACTGCATCCAATATGCTGCTTTACACTCACCAGTCTTAGCTGTTTGCTATGGCTTACAGCCTAGCAGAGCAGCTAGACTCCTCCAAAGTGCAGTCAACTAACAGTGACAATGTCTGCCTTGATTTGTCTGCAATTGTCCTATAAGGGAAGGCTGTCACTGCCTTCCACAAGACTCTCCTCCATTTATTACAGCATGTATATATCTGACATGCCATACATCAGACTGAAGATGTCGCTGTCATGTGTTCACTAGATAACATACAACCTAGAGAGCAGACTTCACTGTTTCTTCTTTATGACAGTGAATTCCTAGTCCTTAACTCATGCCTTGTAACTGTTTTATCTACAGCACTATGCTGTCACCTACAGTACACCTAGGCACCTACAGCACTTAGTCCATGCTGTCGTCTCCAGCACACTTAGGCACCTGCAACACTTAGACATGCTGTCACCTACAGCATACATTAGGCCTCCTTGTGCTGTTGATAAGGGCTGCGTATTGTAGACAAAACAGCAGCTAGATATCCTTGATTAGACTGTGGATTAGGGCCTTTGTTTGCTATTTGTTAAGCCTCCTTAGACTTCGGCTAGGGCACCTTATTGGACTGTGGATTAGGGCCTTTGTTTGCTGTTCGTTAGGCCTCCTTAGACTGCGGCCAATTCTCTCCCTTGTCTGTGGCTAAGGCTAGAACATGTGGCTAGGGCTGCGTATTAGGGCAACGTGTATGGAAGCTTCCTTACTGCTGTCCCTTTTGCTGCTTCTAAGGGTTCTCTCAAACCCTTCCAGAACAGCGTATATATTAGGGCATGATAGGCTGCGTTAGAGTCTGCTGTTTAGGCTTCCTTCACCATGCTAGATCTCCCTTCCTTCCTGCATCTAGGGCTTCTTAATTAGAGCAGCGTAGATCCTTTCTCCATTAGGGCAGCGTTATCCCTAAGGATGTCTCCTCCTACTAAAACCCAAAGACAAGTAGAGAGGAAGAGATCCCAGGTGTGTAGAAATGACTTGAAGGCCACCTCTATTTGTACTAAAACGTTGAGCACATGTGGGGTTTATTTGGTTGCTGGCCGACCTTGACGAATTGTCCCATAACACAAATAAATTCATATCTCCATGAATTCTTATTTGAATTGGATGATCTTTAGATCAATTTTACACCTCTCGATGAGAGGGATCCAAGAAAAATATCAGCTGTCATAAGATGACCCACATGGAGTTTGGCCCTAGTTGCCAATTTTAACAAATGCACTCTATGGACTGTTCAACACACAAATATTTTCTGCATATTGACCATTACACTCAGATCACACGCAAGTTTCTTTTGTTTTACATTGTACAAGAGGGTATTAAGTATATTTCAGGCTGCCAGTGCACCCATGCTTGGCTCTTATATTGATCACAGATTGCATTTACAAGTTATACGCACGTGTATTCAGATTGGCCAAACACATCAGATTATTAACACATTTAATTGCATTTTCACACCATGACATTATTTAATTCAGCCATTGGTGTAGACCATTACACACTCAGGTTGTTCCTAACTTCCTCTTATTATGAACTTAGACCATACGCAGGCTGGCACTCATACATAGACTTCTGTTTCATTAAATACACAGATCACACCATCGTTTGATACCTGTGCCAGAACAAATGAAAACAAAAGAAAAAAATTGCTCAGATTTTAGTACAGTCCTTAGCCTCCCCTCTCAAAGTCTCTGTCTCAGGGGCTGAAAATAATTAAATTTAGCTACAAATAAAATATAAAACTTGCAAAAAAGATTTTGCATCTAATACAAGGTGAGTTTAAGTATGTACTTGGTAAACAAGGCACCCTGTAAAGCGGAAAATCTGTAGTAAAAAGTCTGCTACAACTATGTTTTTTTACAGATCTGCACAAATAAACTCCATATATCCATGTAAAATATAGAAAGTATGTTGAAGAAAAACAAATATATTGATTCCTTGGTTTAAATATTAAAATTTGGCTTTTGCTCCAAGGATTTACTAACTAGAGAGAGTAAATTTACAATAGGCTAAAAAAAAGGAAAATGTTTTATATTTTGAATAAAATGGCTGAGATGTGAGGCTTACTTTGGCCTTTCAACTTACCAGTTTGTAGAATTGCGATCACAACACTTACTTTGTCAAATTACCCTTTGAGACTAGACATGAGTGAGGAGTTGGGGGTGAAACTATCCCATTCTCTTAGTCTTGAACCACCTGCAAGAAAATCAACTTCACTAGGAGGATCTACTCCTTTGAGATGCCCCAACTACAATAGCAACAACAGTACCAATACCCCACAATCTGGTTGGATATTCTCCGTAGAGGGCTTGTCCAACAATTGGAAAGTGTATTTTTGATTGTAGTGAAGGGTGAGGTGAAGGCTTGGCCCTTGGTATCCCCTTCCATGTGATCTTTAGATCAATTCTACACCTCTCAATGAGAGGGATCCAAGAAAAATATCAGCTACCATTAATAAGATGACCCACATGGAGTTTGGCCTTAGTTGCCAATTTTAACGAACGCACTCTATGGACGGTTCAACACACAATTATTTTCTGCATATTGACCATTACACTCAGATCACACGCAAGTTTCTTTTATTTTACATTGTACAAGAGGGTATTAAGTATATTTCAGGCTGCCAACGCACCCATGCTTGGCTCTTATATTGATCACAGATTGCATTTACAAGTTATATGCACAGGTGTATTCAGATTTGTATTCAGATTGGCCAAACACATCAGACTATTAACACATTTAATTGCATTTTCACACCATGACATTATTTAATTCAGCCATTGTGTAGACCATTACACACTTAGGTTGTTCCTAACTTCCTCTTATTATGAACTTAGATCATACACAGGCTGGCACTCATACATAGACTTCTGTTTCATTAAATACACAGATCGCACCGTCGTTTGATACCTGTGCCAGAACAAATGAAAACAAAAGAAAAAATTGCTCAGATTTTAGTACAGTCCTTAGCCTCCCCTCTCAAAGTCTCTGTCTCAGGGGCTGAAATAATTAAATTTAGCTACAAAAAAAAGATAAAACTTGCAAAAAAGATTTTGCATCTAATACAAGGTGAGTTTAAGTATGTACTTGGTAAAAAGGCACCCTGTAAAGCGGAAAATCTGTAGTAAAAAGTCTGCTACAACTATGTTTTTTTACAGAGCTGCACAAATAAACTCGATATATCCATGTAAAATATAGAAAGTATGTTGAAGAAAAACAAATATATTGATTCCTTGGTTTAAATATTAAAATTTGGATTTTGCTCCAAAGATTTACTAACTAGAGAGAGGAAATTTACAATAGGCTAAAAAAAAGGAAAATGTTTTATATTTTGAATAAAATGGCTGAGATGTGAGGCTTACTTTGGCCTTTCAACTTACCAGTTTGTAGAATTGCGATCACAACACTTCCTTTTTCAAATTACCCTTTGAGACTAGACATGAGTGAGGAGTTGGGGGTGAAACTATCCCACTCTCTTAGTCTTGAACCACCTGCAAGAAAATCAACTTCACTAGGAGGATCTACTCCTTTGAGATGCCCCAACTACAATAGCAACAACAGTACCAATAGCCCACAATCTGGTTGGATATTCTCCCTAGAGAGCTTGTCCAACAATTGGAAAGTGTATTTTTGATTGGAGTGAAGGTTGAGGTGAAGGCTTGGGCCTTGGTATCCCCTTCCATGTGACCATTTGTCCCTCAATAGATCGCTATAATAGCCTTGTGATGGTAGAAATATACCTGCAGATTAGTTCTCTAAAGCACAATATTATAGGCAAAAGTTAAGAAGAAAAAACATAGAACAATTAACTCAATACACAAGTATTTTTGCAAATGGTTTCTTTATTGAATGGCATCAAATGATTTCACAGTCAACAACCTCAAATGGGAGGAGGAACTAACATTTTATAGTTTTCCTTGTTGACTGATAGTTTCCTCATTCCATTAAAATACCTTTTGACTTGTCATCCACATCTTGGAGATTAGGTCGACCTCATGAAAAATAATTTTATATTGAAAAGAGTTTGCCCACAAAGGGGTCGAATTGCCTCACTTATCCCATGGAAATCGAACACTCCACTTGCTAATGGTTCGAAAGGTCAACAAATGAAGAGATAATAATCATAAGTTCCCCAACGCTCCACTAGAAGAGGTCAATGTTCCTCCTCCACAACTTTGCTTGGCCTTGGAAATCTACTTGATCACCTTGGAATTCGTCCTGGCTGAAGATGACTCATCCCTTGACTTACAACAACTATATTTTTTTCCACATCCTTAGCTCCTCGATCCAAGACACCTCCAACGTGTTCCTTGACTTTTGCAATAGCTATCTTATCCATCGGCTTGACTTTTTATGCATAGTAACTCGAACTTTGACCACCTTTTCTAGTTTGACAATGCCTTGCCGATTTGGCCAAGTTTTCCACCTCATTTGGGTACTATCTACCATGTGTTAACCTATCATATGCCCTATCAACTTGACATGTCCATAATGTTGCCACATAAGCTCGGTCAATGCCACTTCATCACACCAAAAACATGGATTTCTAATGCCCTCGAAGATGTGCAAAAACTAAGACATGGGTTTTGTTCCTCCTACTCTGTAGACTACTTTGGATGTAATGCATGTCCAAATTAACCTAATGCTCCACCTGTTTTGTTGCCTGGAAACCTGAAATACCTGTTGACTAACTTTGATTAATCATAATTTGAGCATGCTTTCACCAAATGGAAAAATTCCATGTGGCATGTCAGCCTCTCATCAAGCTTCACAATTTGAGACTAAGTTGACTTTTGGAATTCCTATAACACTTTGCATTGGGAGATGTGAAATGCCTTTGGAAGTGTGAAATGTTGCTAATTGTGAGACTGTCATGTATAAGAAACATTTGAGGGATACTATACCAAAGCCAAGTCCATCTACGGATTCAATAGACTCATAACCATGTGGTAAGACATCGACGAATTGACGTGGGCTGGACTAGCCCCTGTATTGGTGATTACCACTGCAAAAGCAAGCTCCAAAACCACGAGTCCTCATGTAATCCCATCAAAGGTCCTCTAATGCTATCCAGGATGTAAGGAACGAAGATGACCTCAAAGGGACCAACCATGGTCCAAACATCTAGAAGGTCTATGATACCTTATAGAGGGCCTCACATGGTTGTTACTGTTGAAATTTATATAGCTCTTCTATACTGATGATTGCTTATATTGAACTACTTCTTTTTACAATCTTATCCATCATTTCATTATTAAACGATTACACAAAAGACATCAACCATTTAACATCTATAACAGAAAGATCATGAAGTGACAACCACACAAAGGACACAATAGATTACCCTGGGAAAACCCACATTGTGTAAAAACCCAACAACCTTTTCAATAGAGAAATCTTCAATTTAACATAGATACATCTTAATCAATAACTAGGTCAAACCCGGTCCATGGTCCAACGTCCTAGTCAAGACAATCAACCCTCAGAATAGCCTTCTACTCTTCTTAGAATTTCTGTCCCATGTTGCCCTTCTTCGCCACAAGAATTCAACCTTCTTGCCTCAACGTTCGTTGCCTCAGATGATGATCCTTAGCTACCTCAGAAGATAACACTTCGCTGCCACAGAACAAATATTTTGCAGGCCTTAGAACAAAGATTTTGCTGGCCTTAGAACAAATATTTCGCTGACCTTAGAAATTATTTTCCTTGCTGCCTCAAAATAGGCCGAATCACAAAAGATAAGTTGTCTGAAGTGCTTGCATGGTCAAATGAGTGTGACTTTATTGGAGCTGACTTGAACTTTTTATGGGGCCAACTTGATTAGGACGAGGCTGACTACTTCCTTTTGGAGCCAAAAATTAACTTTTGAAACTTCAAATTTTCTCTTTTATAACTGACTTGAAAAGCATGTCTTTTTAATATTTTCTTTTTGACTCAAGCATGATAAACATGCTTACAAATACATTAATGACTCAAATATACATTATGAAGACCAACCATAGTTACAAAATTCAATGCTCCCTCTTAACTAGGGAGGTATTCATAATGATTATCTAGATGTTTTCATGTTGACAAATTTCTCTAAGAAATGGTTATAACAAATCCGACTACCATAATCAAGTTGACAATTGTGAGACATGGTAAAACAAGTTACCATAATCAGGTCGACAATTGTGACACATGGTACATCAGTTGCAAGTACCATAATTGGGTCAACAACTGTGACACATGGTACATCAAATCCAAGTACCATAATCAGGCTGACAATTATGACACATGGTAAAACAAGTTAGCATAATCAGGTTAGCAAATGTGACACATGGTTCATCGATAGCATCATCATCAATATCATAATTACTAGCATCAATATACATAATCACAGTGCACCATTAAACAACCATAGACATAGTCTAGGTGAAACTCCAAAGACCTCATCAATGATAAACACGCTCACTCTAGAAAGAGATCTGAGCATGATGCTAGGAAGCTACAATCTCTAGGACAATTCTCCCTAATCCAGGCCAAAGTGAGATAGGAACAACATCCCTAATCAGGTCACTATACAATTACATGGGGAGAATGACTGTCCTCTATTAGACCATTTCCCTATATAGGTCAAAGTGACACAAAGACTACAACCCTAATTAGGTCACTATATAATGACACAAGAAAATGTCTGTCCACTAGACCATTCTTCCTAATCCCTGTCAATGTACTTGACACAGGGATAACATGCCTAATTCCGATCAGTGTACATGACACAAGAAGAATGTCTGTCCATGGTGTTGCCAATTCTATCAAGCCATTCTCCCTAATTCCGGTCAATGTACTTGACACAAGGATAACATCCCTAATTTCGATTAAAGTACATGACACAGGGAGAAACTATATCTATGATGAAATCATCACTCTATCTCAATCAGAGAGGCATTGTCCACAAGCCCAAGCTTGTCTTGAAAGTACACAAATTTCCCTCTAGAAAGAGGCTTTGTCAGCATATCGATTATTTGCTCATCAATGGAGATATACTCGAGCTTCACTGCTCCCTTAGGCACCGTGTCTTTCATCATGATCGTCACTCACAGTTAATCAAAACCTGCAAGTTTCTTTTCACTTTTGAAGATCTATCCTTTTACAGTTGACGGATGAGAGATACGAAGAAGTCAGAGCAATATTCAACATTATGGGTAGATTTGTGAAGAAGCAGGATTGTAGAAGGTCAACTGTGACAAGCCATGAGAAGCATGGGGGAGAAGCAGTTAGAGAAAGAAAGATATATTGTAGGAAGACAAAGGAAGGGATTTCGTTAGGGAGAGTAACCCTTTGTCATTGATTTCAAAGGGGGAGAGAAATAAGGAGAAGAAGATTAAGGCATGGACTTAGGGGGAGTAGTGATCATAGGGGTGTATGTGTTGCCATCAATCACAAAGGCGGAGATTGTTGAATGGTGTTGTCATTGATGCCAATATTGGTCTTTGAACGCTCTTAATATTCGTCTAGTTTGCATCAATTGGAAGCTCCAAAGGACAAGAAGCCCTGGAAAGCTTTAGAAGCCCTGCTCCTATTGAAGATTTTGAGGATACATATCAATGAATTTACGTTAGAGACCATCATCATTGGATAAACCATGTCATGCCAATTCTAACTGTATATATCACCTCATGGGATTCCTCATGGTTTGAGAGATATGCCTAATAAAAAATAATGCCCCCATTTTGTGGTCAAAATCCCCAAAAGGAGATGATGTGGCCACATGCTATTGGCTAGACTATGGCATAAGGACGCTTTTTTGAAATTAAAATTCGATTTTTGACAAAATAAATTCTATTTATTCAAATTTACCTTGGTCCTGTTGAAGAGTCTAGGGCAGTTTGCATTAGATAGATTCTTCTATACTTGATAACAATTTTTGAAATGCTTTTACTATTTATCTTATCTTGATCTTCTTCTTATTATGAGTGTGTGTGTTTACTTCATCAAACTGCTACCAAAACAAAGAGACAAGAACACTTGAAGTTGGCATTCTGCTAGGGCCAAAACCTCTCCCTCTTGGAGAGGAAAACCCACACATAATTCTTCTTATAGAGATTCTAATTGATGAACACCAAGACCATTATACTTGACTCTCTATGCCACTCCAAGACCAAGACACCAATCCTCTTCCTTTGTTACTACTGAGATCATCATCATAGCTACTTCAGGACTGCTCCTTTATTGAAATCTTCAACGAGGTTTCGACATATATGACTGATGTCTGTCCTTAACTTCACTGAGGTCATGACTGTCTCATGGTTGCACCCTTAATTGAGATTATAGTCTTATGACTGAGTCTTCATTGAGATCATATTACTACACTCTTGAGATAGAGTATCTTCCCATCATGTTTATGCTGAGACTATTTATGCCACTGTGGTTTACTTCAATGAAATCTTCTCCTTCACCGAGACTGTGCCATCAAGGAGGAGGCTCTGTCATCATTTCCGAGATCCTGTGAGATATCTCAGACAAGTCCGAGATACTGTCTTTACTGAGCCATCCGAGATTTTCTGTCTTACTGTGCCATCCGAAGTCCTGAACTATACCTCTGAAAACTTCAGAGATATCGGAGATTTTTTCCTGTGTTTTTGCAGATACCTCAGCTGGGTATATATAGGAGTTATGACTCCATTTGAGCCGACTTATCTAGGTGAACCAACATGTCGTCTTTTAATTATTTAATTTATTTTATGCAGGCCGACATGATGTTCTTTTCATCTCTTTGTTTGCAGACTTCTTCTTTGAAGGATGCTGCTTGTCTTGGAGGGCTACTAGACACTATGTTGACCCATTTTCATTACATAGATGCTCAAGTAGAGCTCTTCAATATAATTTTGACTCTGACTTTCCTAGACCTATGGAATGAGCAAGAAACTCATTCATATTATTTATAAAAATAATAATTTTTTTTCTTGACAAGTACAAAGATCAAAATTACATTGACAAATACCAAACCTAGTTACACTTTTCTTCAACAGGTCCAAATCTTGGAGGGAAAAGTCAAATTCAAATTTGATGTGATCCAAAATGAGAGGGAAAATTTGGCTCCAATATTCAAATTTTAAATTAAAATTGTTCCCTCCTTGATGAAGTTGGCCCTCTAAGAGGCCTATCCTCCACTATATAGGTGTGATTAATCCTCTTCAAGATCACCAAAGAAACAAGGAAACTCTTTTTTCTCTCTGAGATTATTCATCCCTGTAGAGCAAGGCTACATCTCAAGGAGGTCTGAAACCATTTGGCATATGAACAAATCTTCTTCTCTGGTGGGTTTATTCTCTGGAAATGATCTCTGTCGAGGGTTTCGTTATTGCTTGACAGGACTATTGAAAAGGCCTATCTTTGGCATAACTGAAGTGTTTTATTTCTGTATTTCTCTGCGCTGTGGAACAACATATCATCTCAAGGAGGCTCAAATTACTGAGGGTCAGAAACCTTGTTACATCTGTGATTAAAACAAGGCTGGTCAAGACTGTTTGGTGATCAATTTTGGTGCTAGACCCGAGCTAAAGTTTGTTGAAGCAAATCCACATCTTGTTTATCTTCCTTTCAAGGAGTTTGATTGTGTCCAATTCTGAAGCAGTTTTTAAGTGTAATGATTAGCCCCATCCGAGTCCTATATCAATCTACTTTTGTTGAAGCCGAGAACTTCTAGGGCTTGTAATCTTTGCAATGGTGACAAATCTTGAAGGCCCCTTTTGCATAAGAATTGGAGCAAGGATTGTTCATTGATCTACAACTTTTCATTGTTTTAGGCTACAGGATTCGCTGAGTTTTGATGTCATCTCCTATGAATTCATGACACTGTGACCAACGAAGGAGAAGGTGACTCAATTTGGTTGTGAACAAATTTTCTGGATTAATCATCAAGATATTCTAAGCAGAAGTTGAGGTATGGAAGGTCATCCTTGAAGTTTCTTGTGCACAAGTAGTTTCGGCCCTGTGGTAGGGCATACTCAGAGGTGCTTCTGTAGTACAATTTGTTTTTCATTGCTTAGTGTCGATGTTGGAGATAGTTGTGGTGGTTTTGTAAGCCAAGCTGAAACCTATGCACACCTGAACTATGACATACCCATCAAATTGAAATTAGACAGTGACCTTCTCAACAGTTCTGTGGCACGATAGAACATAGCATTGTAACATCTTCTGACCTAATTTTATGACAAGTTCTGAGTTATGTCCGTGGCATTTGAAGGATAGAAGTTACATAATATTTGTGGCAAGGGTTTGATAGTTTTCTCTGTGATAGATTTGAGAAGATCTTGAGTCAGTTCAAACAATTGAGATCTCAAATGCTGCTGGAGAGTAAGTTCACTACTATGGAAATATCTTAGCTCTATATGGTCTGATCAGATAGTCATGACATTTTTGAGGCACATTATGAATGATTTTTGATGACGATTTGTAGTTTCTTGTTTGGTGGCTCATTTTCAAGGTTTTCTAAGGCTGATCCATACCCTAACCAATGCATTGATCTTGGATATTGAAGCTTTCTATCAATTTGATGTGCTATGACACATATGACAGTTTGTTCTAGTTTTGTGGAATTGATCCTTCATTAAGCATCATCATTAGGTGCAAAAACAATTCTATAGTGTAGCAGATCAAAATCTATAATCCTAGACACCTCACTCTTAAGGCAAACCTGTGACTACTTGCAAAGGATGACAATGGCATCAAGCATCAATGATATAACAATTTGTTGAAGAGTAACCTTAGCAACAATGGCATCAGATAGAGTTGGCAAGCATCGAATAGAGGTTAAGAAAAGAAGGCATACTCAAGCAACCAGTAAGGGATTGAAGACTCCATTTAAAATGATATGTTTATTTATTAGTGGCAACATTTTTTTAGTTGATGTTTTTGTATCCTCCAACAGTTTGTATTTGAAGAGTTTGGTTAGTTTGAAGTTAGGCATCATTATGCAATTTGAGTTTTGCTAAGGTAGTTGCTATGAAGTTGGGTTTCTAATATCTTGTAAGTAGGCCATTGTCTTTGGTATGGGAGCCTACATATATAGATGTCAAATCTTGTTGCAAGGGGTAAATATTCTAGAACAATAACAGTATAGTGACAAAAGGTTGTAGTATCATTAACAAGAGTTACAAACTATTAAGATATTTGTAGTGATTGGACAGTAAGGTAAGTGCAGTAATCAAGAACAATGATTAGGGTTTGCTTTTGATGTACAGTTTAAGCATAAGCTGATCGGGAAGAGATTGCATTACTGGTCACTTTTGTATTGATATTGAGTACAGGTGGATCCAGTCTGAAAATTGTGAAATGTAGTCTACCGACTGATTAGGGTGGCAGGTTGGTGCTAGGGCAGGTTGGACCCTGCACAAGGCGTAGGAGTGTCCTTCCAGTTGGAGCTGGTAATCAGTGTGTTGGAGCATTCTTTAGGTTGGAGCTTGTAAACTAGGGGGTTGGAGCATCCTTTCAGCTGGAGCTGATAATCTAGGGGGTCGGAGTCTGCTTGAGTTGGAGCTGAAAATTTTGGAAGTTGGAGCTTCCTAATTGATGTAAATTATTGAAGACAAATATTAAGAAGCATTTGGTGGTTTTTTTTCCAAAAGGGTTTCCACCTAAAAATCTGTTGTCTATTGTCTTGATGTTTGTGCATTGTTAGATGGTGTTGTTTACTGATGTGATGACTGTTTGTGTTTATCTGATGATAATGATAGCTAATGCTCTGTGAAGTTAAAAATTAACTAATTGAAGGAAATACTGGTTCACCCCCATCTCAGTATTTCCAACACCCCGCTAAGTAGCTCACTTGGCAAGCTTGTGAAAATGTAAGGTAAATGTGAGTACAAGGTCCCATGTTCAAATTCGTAGTTGTTTACCCTTGGTCATGTGCTTGGGGGCAACGTGGTTCACCTAGGGGTTATAGTGGTAATGGTCATAATTGACCCTATGTCATGCAAGTACGAGACCAATCCAATTGCCGATTCGTCTAGACTCTAGACAGTAAAAGAAAAAAAAAGAGAAAAAAAAGAAGAATCTGTTTTGTCCAACTAGTTTTGTCTTCATGGCTACAACATCAAATTTCAATAAAAACAGGAACAAATTCATCTATAGAACTTAGTGCCTAAGGGGTTATTATGGGGTATGCTGGTAATAGGCTTTGATTTACCTACTAATTGATAATGTGTTTTTTTTTTTCAAAAATATTCCAAAGTTGAGCACTGTTTGCAATGCCATTTGTTTATTTCCCAAAGTAATGGTCTAGAGCCTTGGTGAAGCCCTGGTCCTTTCTTTTTGTAGATAAGGCATCCATATCAAATCTACACAGACAATGTGGAACACTTGTACTGGCCACAAATTTGAAGACTGTTAAGTGTATGGTACGAAAGGAAGTACTCTTTTTGATTACTTCACTAAATCCTAGGACTACAGTATTGGAAGCTGCAAGATTGAGTGCAATATTTAGATTTTTCCCTGATGTCCACATAAGCAGTTCTGCCAACAAATACTTTATTCTGCCCTGATATCCACTAAAGCAGTTCCATCAACAAACACTTTTGTAAAATATGTAATAAACATCTTTGGAAAAACAATACGCAATTGGCCAAAGGGCTGAACAGAGTTGCTCAAAAGAAGAGCATATATAAAAAATTAAAATCCTGTCCTAGAAATCAATTCACTAATGAAATGCGCCAACCGAAAGCTAGAGATTATTTCCCTAACCAGATATTATCCCTAGGATAATTATGAATCTTTCCCGGTGTATAATCAGATAGTAAGAGTTAAGATTTTACTACGAAGTGGACTGCCATATAGCAGAGAACTCAATTACTAACAGGTGAGCATGATAGTTCCATCCCTTTCAGTCCTATAATAAGGATGAAAGACTCTCAAATACTCACTGAATACAATGAATTTCAGATACAAGGCATCTGCTACCTTTGCTCTCGTAGAGATCTGTCAACCTTGATTCACCCTTTCCAGGCCACACTTAATACACAGATTTTTGAAAAATGAAGTATCCATGGCACTTGGAGTATTTCCTTTTCTTAATTTTTGTGGTATGCTATTCTCGATGTATGTTGGACTTAAATTGTGCTTATAATTATTTTGGTCATGTTTAGTCGTTTTCATTTTCGTTTGTTCTTAGAACTCCCAGAGAATTTTATGAGCTGTGTGAAATGCATTTTAATGTTTATATGAAACATGCTTTAACATATGAATTATATGGTTAGTTCAAATAATCATTATTCAACCCTTTTATTTGTGTTTTGGTTTGCAGGTAATCTGTGGAGGAATTTAGTATAATAATTATTTGTAAAGGAAAATGTCTTCTTTGGGCCCTTCCAAGGCAATCCTTGAGGTATTTAAGTTTGGGATTTATGTTGGTGTTCCAATTTTCCTCATGTATGCGGTGGCAAACAACACCGATAATATGCAGAAATTAATGGGCCATGTAAGTTTTTGTTCTGCCTTTTCTTATATCTGTTGAATTCTAAATTACTGAAAACATTCTACAGTTCCCACTGGTCCATTTCCAGGGGGAATGTATCCAAAATGAGAATGCCTGAAAAAGCAGGGGAAATGCTCGAAGGTGTTTACTGGAATGCTGCCAGGACATTTCCCAGAAAAACAATTTCTCAGGCCTTTTCCAGGCTGGAAAGCAGCCATTTTGCAGAGGGTCATGTGGGGCAGTGGGTCTCACAATGGCCCACAAGACTTTATTAGAAAGAAGAAAGCAACAGCAAGAAAAAAATAGAAAGCATTAAGGAAATAAAAAATGTTGAAATCACGTATGGATGGAACCTTTTTGGAAAAACATCTAAACACTCCCATTCAATTTTTCATGATCAACAGTACTGCAGGTAGTGAACGATTAGTTAATCCATGTCTGAGATGAATAACACAAATGGTTGAGATGTTTAGAATCTAGATGTTCTATGTGGGTTATGAATGCTTATGCAAGTTAATTTCAGCTTAGGAAATGATAAATCCCATCAAATACTTGAAAAACATTCATCAATATTTTGTTGGAGACTAAACATTTTTGGTCACATCAGCAAATGAAAATGAAATATAACCTTCTACCATGTAGAATTCAAATAAGTTGGTAGGTTTGTAATGAAGAACATATATCTTAAATTTAATGCAAATTTGATGCTCAATCATCATGCACGTCAATCCACAGATTATGGATTATAATATTGCTATCACAACAGATTGAAGTGTATGTGAATATAGCCCACATATAATATCAATTTGAACAATTGTGTTTTATCATCAATTTTTTCTTTTTAAGTATACCTTGCAAATTAGTTTTATTCATTAAATATCATATGCCATGTTGCATCTGACACAACCAATCCAAAACTAAATATCATGTTTATTCATTCACTAAATTGCCTAATATATCATTTGCCACGTAAGTGTATATAAAATATTATGTAATGAACCCGTGTGCTGAAGAAATTGCAGAAATATGTGCCAAGAATGGAATAAATTATGCACCAACATTTTAAAACAAAACCATCTCTAGTGCCATGAACAAGTATTATCATGTGCAACCCAAAGTTATTTTTAGAGAGAGCTCTTATTTTAATAAAATCAAAGAATACTTTGATGTCCCAAAAAAATTTGTGTGTCCTTTGTCAGATATCTCATGAGGTATTTTAGCTTGGGTTAGGCTATAATTCAAAAAGAAATAAATTAATCTTGTTGAAAATTTAGCAAGCAAGGTCTTCTAGCTTGTGCCTTAGCCAATGAAGACCTCGATTTGTCGTCATGAGTTAGACTTGAGTTATGAGTTATTTTCAGTTTACGGGAATAATCATCAAGTTTGCATGCAATTAAGTGGAGTCTTCATCAATTTGACTATAGAACGAGGTGGCAGTTACAAGTTACAGTAGAGCGAGTTAGTTTCCAGTGTTGATTGGAGAGAGAACGAGTTAAGAGCTCCAGTATTGATTGGAGAAAGGACGAGAAGAACTCTCAGTTAACTCGTCAGTCAGAACTCAAGCTCTAAATTTGAACTAGGCCTCCTTGCATGCTCAAATTGGGCCTATAAAGAGGAGGATGAAGGCACAAAGAAATTCGTAAGTTTTGTGCACAATGTTGTGTGACAAGACAACTCATGAGTTTGTGAGAAGATCCTTGATTGTGGAGAGTGCAGGAATTGTGTCCTAAGAAATAGGAGGAACAAGTCCACAAGGATTTAGGAGGTGATTATGCACAGTGTTGAGGAATTGGGTTCCTAAAGAATAGGATGCAGGAAGTGTGCAAGGAAACATGGATTTTCCCTATAAAATAGGCACTGATTTGTTCTAGAGAATCAGGGCTCATGTGTGCTAGGAAATAGGGATCTAGTGTGCAAGGATTAAGGAGCCTCTAGTGTGCAAAGATCAAGCAGAAGTGAGCAGGACTTGCAAAGCAAATCAAGGAGGCACCAAAGGAACAATTGTGTGCTAGAAGGTTGAGATCAGGCAAGATCAAGGCCAACCAAGATCAATTGTATCAACTAAGATTTGTGAGAGAAGAAAAACAATTTCTCAAATAGATAGATTGCTTTGTAATAGATCCAAGTGCTCAAGAACAATCAATAAAAGAGGCACATCAAGGAAGTGGGTTTTTCCTGTTGGGTTTCCTCAAAAAACAAGTGTGTCAATTTGTGCATATGTTTTTATATCTGTGTTTTTATTCCGCTGCTTATGAATTGTTAAGAGACTTTGTATCTTGGTGAAAGTAAACTAGATTTTAGCTTTCATTTTTCATCTAAGTAGTTACAGGGTTTCATGGAAATTTAACATGGTATCAGAGCAGAGATCAGTATAAAGGCCAATAACAAATTGACTAGTTACTGAACAACATAGGTCAAGCAGAAGGCTTGCGCTAGAGTTTGAAGAGGAGCGATTTTTGGATAGCAATATGGTGTTCCAAGGACTAAGGTTAGAGCATAGTTTAGAGGGAGCCTTGAACTTTTGCTCATGGAAGGAATGGATCTCAGTGTTGTTGGAGGATAATGGAGTGCTCGAGTAGTTGAAGCAGGCAATAGCTCCACCTCAAGATGCCCAACAATTGGTCCAACATAACAATAATGACACCAAGACGAGGAGGATCATTCTTGAGGGGATCAAAGATCATATTATCCCTCATCTCCATGAGAAGAAGACAACATATGAGATGTTTAAACCCATCTTAGATTTGTATTAGGGTTTTGGTGATGCCCAGAAGCTTGCTCTCAAGGAGAAACTAAGGAGTATTCAGATGAGCAAAGGAGGGCCCATCATCATGTATCTTTCAAAGTTCACTCAGGTGTGGGATGAGATAGGTGGTGTGGGTGTGACTGTAGTAGATAGTGACCTTGTGAGTCTTGCGCTTCTAGGACTTCATAAATCCTGGTATAGTTTCTAGGATGCAGTAAATGGCCGAGAGAATATTCCCAATTGGGAAAAGTTATGGAGTGACGACATTCAAGAAATCCAAAGAGGGACAAGAGTTGGTAGAGAAGCCCCAACAAAGGATGAGGAGAACTTTACCCTAGCAGGCAGAGATAGTAGAGCCAAGGGCAAGAAGGGCCAAGGAGAGGCCGAGTCCAATTAGATGGTTGAGAAGAAGAAGAAGGATCTGAGCAAGATCAAGTGCATCCATTGCCATGAGTTCGGACACTATGCCACTATGTGTCCCAATGGGAAGAAGGAGTCCAATAAGGATCATATGGCTGCAACAATTGAGGTAGATGCATTTTCTGCTAAGTTCAAGAAAGGTTTGTCATTGATAGCTTGCATGGCAAGCTCAACAGACAATATTGTATGGTATATTAATTCAGGAGCATCCTTCCACATGACTGGGAACAAGGAGTATTTCAACCACCTAAAGGGGAAGGACATGTAGTTTCATATTGAGTCAGGAGATGATGGCAAGTACGCAACTAAGGGAGTTAGTACTGTCATTTTTGAGAGGGAGTCAGGTAGCTCTCTCCATCTCCAAGATGTCCTCTATGTTCCAGGCCTGAGGTAGAACCTTGTTCTAGTAGCTACCCTTGAGGACAAAGGTTATGATGTCATCTTCAACAAAGGTAAGTCTTACTTCAAACACTTAGCTTCTGGATGTAAGAAGCAGATAGGTGTGAGGTTGAAGAATTTGTAATTGCTATAGGTTGAGATAGGTGCAACCTTGAGCAGCAAAGTAGGAAGTGCGGAGAGTAGAGACATGAGAGTTGAGGAGAGAAGAGCTCTAAGGGAGTCCTTAGAGCGAGAGTAGGTTAGAGCTCTCAAGAAGGAGCCTCAACCAGTATCACAGTTTGAGTCTCAACTAGTTGGAAAGTGGGCTGCCCAACAAGATGATGAGGAGAAGAGACTAGGGTGAGTGGAGGAAGCCACTCAGTTAGTGACTCCTAGTACAGGGAGAGTTTGAGCCAGGTGGGAAAACAAGTTGTTTAGGGGGGATTAGGAGAGAGTTGGATCTCCCAGTACCACATTCAGGCCTAGTAAACAACCACAAAGATACATAGGGTACATGGAAACTATGACTAAGGTGATAGACTTAGATCATAGGAGCATGGTTGGAAGGAACAAGTCTTTAGATCAGATTCTGCAGTAGGAGGCAAGGAAGTCTTCTAGTTTAGAGGGAGCAGCTGCAGCAACATATAACGTGGCGGTGTTGAAGACAGATCCAAGTGGACGAGGTTCTTCTAGAAGTACCTTCCTTGCTAAGAGGGAGTGTTGAAAATATAGCGAGCAAGGTCTTCTGGCATGTGCCTTAGCCAATGAAGACCTTGAATTTCACTCATGAGTTAGACTTCAATTAGGATGAGTTATTTCCAATTTATTGGAATATCGTCAAGTTTGCATGCGTAGAGTTGGAGCTTAAGTTAAGTAGATTCTTCATCAATTTGACTACAAAATGGGGTGGCAGTTACAAGTTTAGTTAGAGCGAGTTAGTCTCTAGTGTTGATTGGAGAGAGAACGAGTTAAGAGCTCCACTATTGATCGAAGAAAGGACGAGAAGAACTCTCAGTTAACTTGTCAATTAGAACTCAAGTTCTAAATTTGAATTGGGCCTCCTTGCATGCTTGAATTGGACCTATAAAGAGGAGGATGAAGGCACAAGGAAATTCATAAGTCTTGTGCACAAGGTTTTGTGACAAGACAACTCACGAGTTTGTGAGAAAATCCTTGAATGTCGAGAGCGCAAGAATTGTGTCCTAAGAAATAGGAGGAACAAGTGTGCAAGGATTTAGGAGGTGATTGTGCGCAGTGTTGAGGAGATGGCGTCCTAAAGAATAGGAGGTAGGAAGTGTGCAAAGAAATAGGGGTTTTCTCTATAAAATAGGAGTTGATCTGCGCTAGAGAATAGGGGCCTAGTGCACAAGGATTAAGGAGCCTCTAGTGTGCAAAGATCAAGTAGAAATGAGTAGGTTTTGCAGAGCAAGTCGAGGAGGTAGTAGAGGAACAATTGTGTGCTAGAGGCCCAAGATCAAGCACGATCAAGGCCAACCAAGATCAATTGTATCAACTAAGATTTGTGAGAGAAGCAAAGCACTTTCTCAAAGAGACAGATTGCTTTGTAATAGATCCAAGTGCTTAATAACAATCAATAAAATAGCCACATCAAGGAAGCGGGTTTTCCCTATTGGGTTTCTAGAGAAAACAAGTGTGTCAATTCGTACATGTGCTTTTATCTTTGTGTTTTTATTTCTCTACTTATGAATTGTTAAGAGACTCTGTATGTTGGTGAAAGTAAACTAGATTTTGTTTTCCAGATATTCATCTAAGTAGTTGCAGAGTTTCATGGAAATTTAACAAATCTTATATTGATGTCATAAATTCTACTCAACCATTAGTTGATGACTATAACATTTATCTAGGAAATGTTTGGAATCAACAAATTGGTGTGAAACCATTAATTTTTTTTTTATAATTCTAAGTTGTAGAGATAAAAGAAATTTTGTAATTGTTTTAGAATACCATTAAGTGAGCTAAGAACCAAAATATCACCAGTTATCGCACATATCAAGCTTGGCCCTTGTCACCATAGTGTCCACATATTTGTTTTAATACTATGTGCGGATTAGTCAAGGGTTGATGTAATTAAGAAATAATTTTTGAATGTAAACACTAACAAGTGTATGGTAATAGGAATTGTTCGATACCCAAATTATGGATTCCTCGATCACTCAAAATGTTTAGAACCAATTTTAAGACCCTGCATGTGAAATTCAGATTAAATGTGTTTGATAGAAACCACCACATGGGCATTGTTACCCACTAAAGTGGGTGACCCTTAGGAGAAACGTTTCTCCTATTCATCTCTTCCATCTGGCAACCAACAACCCTTGATAGCCACCTTGTAGTCAATGTGACGTGCCATTCATATTTCTGCCACTTGCATCAGTTATATGTCTCCTTGCCCATTTGTTAAGAATACATCTTGGAAGGTGGGCTTCTAATTAAAAGGTCCTTTATTCATTTTGCAACTGGGTGTTTATGCTTGTTTGTACCTGGGCAGTTTGACATGGATTATGTGGTAACGTGGAAGAGAGAAGGGCCTTGGTCGTAGTTTTGTGCCCTCACCTTAAATGGGGGGTTAATTTTCAATGCTAGTCCAGTGGGACCTCCCCTAATGGCCCATGGCTTTAGGAAGGGGCACTACTTGGGAAGGCATGATTGAGATAGCTAGCCCCATCACTCCTGAGTCCCTACTCCATACTTACCACTTTCCATCTTACATTACAAGCCTTTATTCCACTAACCTTCTTCGGGTCAATTGGCCATTGGTTCATTGGGATTTGGTATACGCACATCCTCATACCTCGGGTAGGTCCTAGGCCAATGTTTCCCTATCTCATAGAAGACAAGGAACCCTTGCATGTCCCAACCCCTGATGGGCAATGAACTACCCCATCCTTAAGGGGGTAATGATTGCTATACATCATACAAAGCAAGCTCTCATTCCTTGAGCTACGAGCAGTAATACAAGGAAAAAATCAAGAAAAGTAAAAGGCAATATAAATCGGTGGAAAAACAAAGGCCGAGGCAACTCATGCATCCACGATCACTTCCTATTCACATCTATACACCCAGGATGAGGTATTCCATCATAGCTAGTCCCTTTGACCACGACACTTGACCATGGTGTTCTTTCCTCTTCGTTCCATCATTATTCACATAGCACCTATTGATTGAACGGTGAACCAAAGACATGTCACTTCCCTTTGGGGGTTGGGAACACCTAAAAGGATAGTCTATTAACCACTCCTACCTAGGAAGTAATGCCATTACATGACTAAGGCCCCAATTTTGGAAGAGAAGCCACGTATGAAGTTCTATTATGCCCATTTCTTTCAAGCTTGGTTCACTTAGATGCAATAATGATTAATGTACCTGATGGTGAAAGTTGCAGCACTAAATATTGTGTGTAATTGGCAGGTGTTTTCATCTATAGGTTTGGGCAAATTAAATGGTGTCTAGGTCATTTAGAGGGACATATTGACACCCACAAGTGATGCGTTGAGATCCATGGGACTCCGAACAATCATGGAGCATCATTCATAGCCACGAAAATGTTCAACACCCATAATGTTCTTGCATTTGCTTCATTATTCATGGGATGATGCACTTAGACCAGTTTTCCCCAACCGACTTAGTAGTAATTACATCTTATGGTAGTTGATCCAGGGCCCAAATGAGGTTTGTCTCATGCCTTGAGAAGTGGGAGGGCTAACACCATCTTCAATGCCCTCAATGTTGGAGTAGATTCAGGCCTATTCATCACCTAGAGACCCATGAGACTCAGTTTTGTGCCCCAAAACCACATTTGGGGGCTAAAGGATTATTTGCAGAGAAATTTAGGGGCCAACCCATAGACCTTGATTTTAGGAGCCCTCTACACTCATCATAGCACTAGAGGAGCTCAACGCATGCCCTAGAAGGGCCTATGACAGCATGACGATAGCATTTCGGCCATCCTTTCAGAGATTTATTTTGTTTTTACATTGGCTACATGGTTGGCTTGTGACCTTGATTAGTGATTGCCCATTATTTTATTATTGGAGGGGATTGTAGGCTAAAATAACATTAGCAAGTCATGTATATATTAGAGGTCATTTCATTTGATCTCTCATCATCATCACACTTGGAGTTTTGGCCTCATAGAGTAACTCACACTTGCCTCCAGTGGATGAAGTAGAATCTTTGGATGCATTTTTGATATTTGGAGTTAATCTTGGATATTCTTTGGAGTTACTCTTTGGCGTAATGGAAGGAATTCTTACATGCTGTCTTGTAAGTTCCCTAAATTGTTGAAGATTTTTTTTTGTTTTTTGTTTTTTTTTTTGTCTAATGTACAAAATTCTTGATTCTAGGTCATGCAAAATTGTGCCCTAATTTGTTGAAAATTAATTAATGTTGCTATCTAGATGAATATTGCATGCATTACTTATGTATAAAATGTATTGAATGGTTCTAGCGATGAACTCATTGAAGCTCTTCCATAAAAATCCATTTTTCCATTCTTCCATAAAAATCCATTTTTCCATTGAGTGAGTAAATTCTTTAAATTTGCTTGCTAGGGCATCAAATTTCAGCCTCCTTAGGTATAAGTTTGACTATCTTAAATCGTTCTTGACTCCATTCTCCCAAGGGACAAGGCACTGTTCATGTTGTTTGGTGATCATCTCTCTAATCCATTTTACTTCCCTCTAAATTTCAGTCCTTTCAAGGCTAGTGTAGGATGAAATTCTAGGAAAGAGGTATTTTGGTGGTTGGAGAGCCTAAACATCAAGAGGATAGGGTTTTCCACAAAGCTTGTCATTTTGGTGGGTATCCACTCCAATTTCATCCATAAATTCTTTTGCCCTAGGTGTTTGCCTTAAGAGGGAAACCCTTGTCTTTCTTTCCTCATGGACTTTATTGAAGGTTTCATGAACTTTGGCTTAGCTAACATACATTACAAGAAACCTTTTCTCCTTGCCTTAATCTTGAGTTACTCCAATACTCGTCAAATTTGTCAAACTCTAGGTCTTGTGCCCTTGTTTCTAGGTGTCTTCATAGAAAGTGAATTGCTCCTTTGTGAAGCCTTGAACCTAAATTGTGTCCTTGAAGACTTCCTATTGAGATCATTTCACACATTAACCCTAGAATATCTATTATAAGTGATCTCTCTCCTATCAGGTCTTCTTCCATCGATGAAAGTTTGTAAAGAGCAAGGAGTTTTGGTTGTGGTGATAGTGGGCCATTAGACCATTGTTGCTTCTTGGTCTAGTTTACACCTTGTAGGGTTTCCGTCTCCAAGGCCTTCTAGATTTTGTGGCAACAGGCATATCCTAAGAATTTAGGAACCTCTTGGAATTTGTTGCATTTCCAATTTTTAGAGTTTTGAAATTACTTATAAATGAGAAACCCTCCTAAACACCAATCCATATTTGGAATTCATGCTACGAAAGGAGATGAATGAGAACTATTGTGGTTTGCGGGTCCGCATCAAACTTTGGAAGCACACGATAATGGAATGATGACTGTGTTGGAAAATGCAATATGGCAACTATTTATTACGATTTTCCTTAACCTTAATAATTGCGTGTGAACTTTATCTATCTTCTTGTGTTTTCTTTATTAGTTCTTCTTTATCAAACAATTATCAAGTGCAAAATAGTAAAGATAGAGGACACAAAAATTAGGCTCCAAGCCAAGGCAAATGCCAAAACCCCTCCAAGGGGAAAACCAAAAAAATCTCTTGTCTTATAGAATCTGCTTCAAATGAGACAATCAAGACCCAAACCCTAGAACAAGTCCTCCTCCAAGTACCAAGTTAGCCCTCCAAGAAGTCCTTCCAATAGGATCAAATCACAAAGCTCACTCCTGCTTCAACCAAATTCCAGCTTTGACTTCAACCCCAGCTTCAACCTTACAACTTTGACCTTGTAGCCACTGCAAAAACCCTAATTCTGGCACAAGATTGTTCTTCAAGGGATCCTCCTTTGAGCAAGACAAATCTTCCCAAAGTCAACTATTCGCTCTTACAACAACTTGATACTGCAACTTGATCTCCTGTAATTCAGAATTGTAATTTCGGCCTTTGTGGAAGCTGCAAAAACCCTAGATTTTGCGTGTGTGAGAGAGATAGAGCCCAAAAATAGACTTTCTTCCTTCTTGGATTCTTCTTGCCTTCTAGACCTTCGCTCTCCCTTTCTTGCCATTCCTAGTTTCAAATTGAACTTCTTCTTGAGAGATCAAACTTATGAGTGAGTGAGTGCCAAATGAGGTCGAATTTGCTTCTATAATCTATTTATAGCCTTCCCAAGGGGTCAAATTCCCTCCTTTAGGCCGATTTGAAGTTGCCAGGGGCGACTTGTACTTTGGAGGTTTTCAGGACCTTCTAGACTCAAAATAAATTCTTTTACAAGGTACATATTACCTGGAAGGGTCTTATAATCATGATGTTGACTCTCTTGACTCATGACAATATATCCTATGAGCTAACAAACCCTAGAAGCATGAAGAACATGCTTTTACCTGGAAGACCATCAATAAGGAGCCTGAAACCCATGCTTTAAAATAATAACTTTTTTAATTTTTTCTTTTCATTCTTTTGTTTGTTACATAAGATACATATTGGAATGAGTACAAAAACAATTATGAATACCGAAACTAGTCACATTTGCAACACTCCCTCTTAACTAGGGAGGTATTCGTAATTGTACAACCAATACAACATCATTCTCAAACTGAAGAGTTCTCGTAAGAAGAGTCGGATTGATAAGCCAACTGTAAGCATCAACATTATGACCAACACTGTCCTTGAGGCCTAACTAGATGCACTCATCTTCATTCAAGAGCATTATGTTGGGAGGCTTAACGTGTGATACCACACTACCTCTAAGGCACATACCCCATCCAGATGTTTATAAGGTATTCCCTTTTAGGACTATTATCTTGGATTCACAATCCTCAAAGAATATCGGTCCTCTTCAACCATCTTATCTCTGATTCTGTCTTATCCTCAAACAGTGTCGGTTCCTTTCCTTTCTTGGATTGGCTATCCTCAAGGAAACCATAGATACTTATCCAATCCTCCACCATTCTTTCTTCATGGCCTTCACTTAGAATTACGGTGTTAATCCTGGTCAAGTGCATGATACATGAAGAGAATGCGCATGTGATGTCCATATTCACTCCCTCTTAACTAGAGAGGGTATCCCCATCCCCTCTTGGTTAGGGAATAGATCCTTGCTCTTGTTGAAGGAGACTCATCTCAAATCTAGAGGAGATTCCTGATTTCTTTTTCAATTTGAGAAGTCATAGCCAGAAGCTCTCTAGCTTGTTTCCATAAGAGTATCAACTACCTATTCTTTATGGAGATAGCTGCATGGCTCCCGCTTTCCTTCGCATCTCATTATATCTAGCTTCCTTCCTTTCGGGGTATCATGGAGCCATCTTCTTCCTTCAATCTTATGACAAGTTTCAGGTCATCAATCTTGCACATCACTTTCATCTTGTCATCATCAATGAAGGCATTATATTGAGCCTTATCAAACTTCAAGCTAATCATAGCTTCCTCATGAAAGTGATCTCTTGTTGTTGTAGGATCTTGACCTTTAGTTATCTTCTTGCACTGCCACCTTTTAATCCCAAGATGAAAACATCTTGACTTCATAATTGCCAAAATCATATGTTGAGCTTGCCTCAACATTCATCATATATTCTTGCAATATCCTTCCATGTAGCAAAACAATATATTAACTAGATAAGCAACAACAATTATTAATATTAGATTTACCTCATCATGATGACTTTCTCATCAAAGCATCAACATTCTCATGGTCTATTTATGCACAAATCTTCCTTCATGCATCATAGTTCCCAAGGATTGAACTTGATTACCAAGTTACAATTTTCTTCCGGAGACTATACAAGATGTTGATCACTATTCTATATAATCTAGAGAGAAAGTCTTGATCCTTTATTCATTCTAGAGTAAATCAAATTCTTCTTTTAAGCATCATATAATTATACTAAGCATATTACAAGGTTCTGTACATATGAATCTTATTCATGAGAAGAGTTACTTTCAATATGCATTCCTATGCTTCCATACAATCATCTAGCTATATGCGCTAAAATGAGCTTGCAACTTGACCAACTGCATTCCTTCATCCTTTAAGAGTATTGTTTCCAGACTATATGGAATGTATACTAACCTTGTCATAATGCTTCTTCCAAGAACCTTCCAAAATGATGGTTCTTAAAGGATCATGATGATCCGTCTTAGCAAAATGACTACCTCTAACATCATATTAGAGAATGCTTGGATGAACAATAATATTCATAATGGTCCAATTTTAAAGACTAGGTGATTCCTACAAAGCAACTCAATCAAGTAGACTCTAAATATGCTACTATCACATGCTTCTATCTATGATGCCATATAAAATCAAGACTCTTCTAGAGTAAACTATAATGCATGCTATTCTAAAGGAAAGATAAACTTTATAAAGTACCTAACAAAGATGATGCCTTCTTCAATAGTAAAGATCTTTGATATCTTCTTTCATTGGCTTCTTGTCAGGTTCTCCCATTTCTTCAGTTGTGTGAGCTTTGCTTCTTTCATTTCTTTTATTGTTCTGCTTGTTTGGACAGTCCCTCTTAAAGTGTCCATATTCATTGCATCCAAAGCCTTGAACCTTGGGCATATTTAGCTTCTTGGATTGTCCAAACTTTCCCTTCTTTAGATTCTTGGTTCTTGCAATAAAGGCTTGAGGCTTTTCATTTGATTTGATGTCATCTTTTGCCTTGATCCTAGTTTCTTCCAAGATGCATTGAACCCACAACTCATCGAAAGGAGTCGAGTCTTTCTTAGAGTAAATACTAGTTGCAAAGCTGCTCCATTTTGGTGGCAAGGCACTTAGTACACAGATGGTCATTTCAGAGTGAGAAATTGTCTTCCGAAGCCCCTGCTACTGATCTCTTATCTGAGAAATCTTCATTAGAAAAAAGGCCATGTCCTCATCCTTCAATTTCTTTATTTTATACAGTTTATTTCTCAAAGACATCTTTTGTCTTGATGTACTTATAGAGTACACATTTACTAGCTTGTCATACATACCCTTAAAAGTCTTCAAAATAGCAACAAATAGAACAAGATGATCCTTAATGGATTTGACAATGATCCTTTGTGCCCTCTTTCTTGTATTTTTCTAGCGCTTGAGTCTTGTCTTTGCTAGGTTCAGTGATTTCACTGAAAACATATTCCATTACTTCATGTTTTGTAAGTGCTAGATCAATCCTTTTCTTCCATGCTAGGAAATTTGTTGAGCCAACGAGCTTATTTCTTTCCTTGCAGAAATAACCCATATGACCGGTAGATTCAGACATATAGTAGCAATATGAAACTTACTTATAAATCAAGAGTCTTCCCTTTTTTGATGATGTCTCCAACTATCGCGAGGCTTTCAAGATCTTCGAAGAGACTTCAATGATGTCCTAAAAAGATGTCTTCTAGGATGCCTTCAACAACAACTTTGAAGAGTGATGAATGATACCAAGATTCCTTGACGTTTCCTTCAAGGATGTCTTCCAATGAGCCTTTAAATAGATCTCCTTTTCAAGAGAGATCAACAATCTTCTTGTATTCTTCTTTGATGAGAGCTTGATGTAGTCTTCATCCTTCTGCAAGTGATTTTCCTTGGCAAACCCTTCTTTGTGTCCACAAGGTGATCTTCTCAGTTGCCTTCTCTTGTTCACCTTAGCTCTGATACCATGTTGGAAAATGCAATATGGCAACTATTAATTCCGATTTTCCTTAACCTTAATAATTGTTTTTGAACTTTATTTATCTTCTTGTATTTTCTTTATTAGTTCTTCTTTATCAAACAATTATCAAGAGCAAAATAGTAAATACAGAGGACACAAAAATTAGGCTCCAATCTAGGGAAAAACCCCTCCAAGGGGAAAACCCAAAAAATCTCTTCGCTTCTTATAGAATCTGCTTCAAATGAGACAATTAAGGCATAAACCCTAGACCAAGTCCTCCTCTAAGTACCAAGTCAACCCTCCAAGAAGTCCTTCCAATGGGATCAGATCAACAAAGTTCAATCCTACTTCAACCAACTTCTAGCTTTAACTTCGACCCCAACTTCGGCCCTGCAACTTTGTCTTGCAACTTCAGCCCTATAGCTGCTGCAGAAACCCTAATTCTGGTACAAGACTGTTCTTTAAGGGATCCTCCTTTGAGAGTGACAGATCTTCCCAAAGTCAATGAGGTCAAAACAAAGTATTTTCTCTTACAAAAACTTGATATTGCAACTTGATCTCTTGCAATTTGGACTTGCAATTTTCGGCCTTCCTGGAAGCTATAGAAACCCTATATTTTGCATGTGTGGGAGAGATAGAGCCCCAAAACAAACTTTATTCCTTCTTCTTGGATTCTCCTTGCCATCTAGACCTTCGCTCTCCCTTTCTTGCCTTTCTTAGCTTCAAATCTTGCCTTTCTTAGCTTCAGATCGAACTTCTTCTTGAGAGATCGAACTTGTGAGTGAGTGCCAAATGTGGTCGAATTTGCTTCTATTTATAGCCTTTCTAAGGGGTTGAATTCCCTCCTTTAGGCAGACTTGTACTTTGGAGGTTTCCAGGACCTTCTAGACTCAAAATAAATTCTTTTAAAAGGTAAATCTTGCACGGAAGGGTCTTATAATCATGATGTTGACTCTCTTGACTCATGACAATATATCCTATGACCTAACAAACCCTAGAAACATGAAGAACATGCTTTTACTTAGAAGACCATCAATAAGTAGGATGAAACCCATGCTTTAAAATAATAACTTGTTTGTTTTTTTCTTCTTTTGCTTGTTACATAAGATACATATTGAAATGAGTACAATAACAATTATGAAGACCGAAATTAGTTACATTTCCAACAGACGATGTACTTGTTAGCACCCCAAACATATGTGAAATGGAAAAAGGTTCGTGTTTGGCTCACTTGGATCAGATTTTACTACATGAAATATTGATATGTTAACACATTGCACTAGGTTGGCAAGGCAAATGGTGGCTATTACCAACCAAAAATTGTGTAAGCCCCAAGACAAAATTTTTCTCCTCATTTGATAGCCAGCCAACTAGCATCCCTATGATGATCAACACATAACATTATGCCAGGATTCTCCATAGCTCCAGTCAGATCTCACTCCCATTGGGCATTTCTTTTTGAAGGAAGGCGGGTCATCTATCAGTAGGTACTTTAACCATTCTTGTAATCATCTGCTTTCATTTGATGTCATGGGCATACTAATATGGATCATGGGGAAAACTGGATGATTGAACGATCTGGATTGTATTCTTGTTCCGACTTTTGCTGTGAGGTTAGTCTTTTACTCTAGTCTAGTGGGACCATCTTTGAGGCCCAAGGATTTAGGAGGAGCACTATTGGGGAGGCACTGATTGATGTAGCGTGTCCAAGGTAATCCATACTTTCCAAATTCATTATATATTTTCTATATTTTGCACGTTATATTTATGAAGTAGGGTTTCAACATGTGCCGTGGTTAAAATTGTGGAATTTGTCTAGAAATCTTGCCCCTTTATGACATGTGAAATTGTTTTCCTTGAATCCTTTAAGAGAATTTTGAGTGTGCATCTCTTAAATTTTAATATCTTGTTAATTTTAGGTATGTTCTATGCTTAGAGCAATTTATTTCAATTTTCACTTTTAGCTCAATATCTTTTCCAGATTAGCAATCACATCAATATTAAAGTAAACTGCAGATAGAACATAAACATAAATCGCAGAAGACAAGCCAAGACAAGAGGACACAAGATGTGGCGCTAGCCAAGGACAAACCCCAATGTGGGGAAACCCTTGATCAATTCTTTTTATATGTTCTTCCGTAGTTCAACTAGTGCGACACCTCTTTCTGCATATGTCTTCAGAGCTTACTCGTCCAACAGGAAGGACACCTTGGCGTTCCAGACACAATAGTTTGATGCACCGTCTAATCTGTCCTGATCTCAAAGTTTTGCTGAAGCCATCACTCAAAAACTTGACATGGAACGGAAATCTCCCTCTTTCACCTACTAGGCTGCTAGCTCTGCGATTCACACTCCTTTCTAGAGTGAGAAAATCTGTCTGCTGCAACTGGAAATTTGGATTAATGAAACTATAAGCCCTCTGAGAGAAACTCCATATATGTGTGCAATTTCTCTTCGACCCGATGCTAATTCTGCTATTGCAAATTGTTGCAAAACCCTTTTGCGGCCAGACAAAAAATTTGCTTTGCGAAAACACTGAGTTGTTGCTCCCTCTGCCTGTTGGAATCACTTCCCCGGACGAATCAAACTTTCCTGCTTTTTGCCATTGGAAAATTGAACCTTGTTCAAGAATTCACACTCCCTGGGTAGGTACTGCATAGCCTCTGAAAAATTCATCCCACTGCTCCCTCTAAACAACGAAAATTTTCCTCTTTGACTTTGAGCCTCTTGTCTATCAATTGCGCTCTAATACCATGTGAAAGTTTGCTTAAAATGTAGGAACTAGAATTAATTCTTCTAACTGATAAATTATGTAGTTTATTTACTATGGTAAATAACAAATTAATCACACTGCAATTTCTTCACAATAAAAATGTTGTGGAAAATAAAATGCTGGAACTGAGAAATATGCTAGCACACACATAAAAATGACAATTATTTTTGGACAATTGTCCCCGAAAAACCCAATGTGGGAAAATCAGTGTAACATCTGAGGGTTTTATTATTATGCAACTGTGAAATTCCGAGTACAATAAAAATGATGCCAAACTGACATTTCTATCTGAGAGAAATACTGCCAAAATCCACTGAGGGAATCTACCCTCCTCTCCAAGCAATCTTGTAACAAATTGAACCTCAGAAACTAGCTCTCCAAACCTTTGCGCAGACCCTTCTATGCTGCCTCTGCACAAACCTACTCACACTAGCTGGAAATTGCCTTTGAAGATGACGTTTAGCCTGTTGCTGCCTCTGGGAGTGACTCTCCTTGCCTCCTAGAAATTTTCCTGGCCACTGGAAGCTGAATCAACCTATCCCATGACTGAATTGAACTGGCTTTCTTAAGGCTTTGCGCAACCTCTTGGAGAAATAACTCGGCCTCCCTGACTCTCCAGAATTGGAATCCTCCTCTGAAATCACTGCCTCTGCCCCTCTGCGTCCCTTCTATCTCGAACTCTCTTCCTTTGCTCGACCTCTGAAGCTGGATAGCTCGACCTACCGAGGAACTCGCACTACTGGCTCTCACTTTGTGTCTTTATCCATCTAACCATTGGCCTCTTCTTATAATCTCCAGTTGAGACTTCAACAACCATGATTAAAACTTAATCGATAGTTGAGATCATGTCCAAGTTGACCCGTGTGAGTGTTTAGAGAATTCTTACCTTTCTCAATTAATTACTATTAATTAACTAGTTTTCCTAAGTTAGACATAGGAAAAATTTAAATGATGGTCAATTAATATAATTGAGCCATCTGTAGGTGGAATTTCCATAAACAAGTTCTGAGTTTTGGAGATCTCCTGTGTTTTAGCCTCTCCACAAAGTTTGAGACTAGAACACCATTGATGCTACAAAAACTAACAATTTAATCTAAATTTAGTTTGCAGGGTCTTGAAATCGGTGTTATACATTTTTGAGTGACCGAGGAATCCATGATTTGGTTATCACAATTCTTATTACCATACACTAGTCAGTGTTTACATCTACAAAATTGATTGGTTGCAATAAAAAAATATTTCATAATTTCATCAATTAACCCTTGACTAATCCACACACAACATTAAAACAAATATGTGGACTCTATGGTAACCAATGTTATCAGAACTGGATCGGTCATTGAACCGGTAGACTCCAGATTGGAAATTGGTCAGAACTAGATTGGAACACGGAAAAAATCCGAATTGAAAAAACTGGTCAACCAAAAACAAAAAAATATATTTAAATTTGAAAGAAAACCACATATATTCATGTGCATCCATATGAATCCAATCATTTATATACAAATAAGCAAAAGTTCTCATTTATAGAGCATGTAAGGGTGCACATAACCAAAATAACACTGAGTGCAATCTATCTTTGAGCTGAAAATGCATCAAAAAACAAGACCTAGATGTCCTCTAGAATCCAAAAAAAATCATGCTACAACAATTACCTACATATCATCAAAATATTTGCCTATTTTGGGATGTTGGTCATTAATATCACCCTTTAAGCATTCAAATTAGATAACAAATGCTTAGCATGTCAATTCAAGTTTTTATTTGAGTTATGGGTACATTTTTAGTAAGGTCCTAATAGAGGAGTCCAACAATCAATGCCACTAACATCAAGGTACATAGAGGGATTGGTTCTCTTGATTAAATGCGAGTTCAATATCCTCATATCATACTGTACAGATAGGTATAACCCACTGGAGAAATCGACAGGGTTTTACAAAGACAGGCGATTCCTATGGAGACACAAAACTTACATGAAAACTATGGATGTGTCTAGAATGTGGACATAGAGGTCGAAGGAAAAACCTTGGTTATAAAGTGTATGTTGGAAGACGAATCCGATATTTCTGAAGCAGTGACGTGGATACAATTGGATACAGCTCAGAGGAGGTAGAAGACCAGGAATGACAAGAGAAGAGACCGAAGAGCCCTGTCCTAGATAGAGGAGCAAGACCAAGAGATTATAGAGATGTACAATGATGGATGTTAATACGTCAAAGAATATAATGAAAAGGCTAAGGTGAGACAAAACAAACTAACGAAATGGAACGTGAGCATCGAACACATCATGCAAACAACAAGGTAGAACCACCATAAATGAGACAAGAAGAGGAGGTAGAGTAAAGAAAATAATGGAGGATAGAACTATGGCAAGGCAAAGCAAGGCAACAGGATGACCAAAGAATATGCAATCAATTGCAGGGAACCTTGACAATGGAGAAGACGATGATGATGACCCTCACAAAGGGAAAAAACTAAGAGGTCATGCAGACTGTAAGGAGACAAGAAAAAAAAGTAAGTTGAAAACATCAGATAGAGGGGACATGTTAAAGAGGGACTAATCGACCTAATTGTAGTTATAATAGGTCACTGATCAAGAAATAAGGTTAAATTAACCAAGGGAATGCAATTGAACATAACCATACAAGTAAAAACTTAGGATTTACGTGGTAAAAACCCTGACAGGGTGTCAAGGAAACATCCATGGGGCAAAGGATTGGAATCTCTTGTTAATCAATAAATGATTCTCCTTACAATAGTTTGGGCATTCATCAATTTTATATATGAGCCTCCTCGTTTCATAACTACTGATTCGGTATGAAACTAACTTGTCAATAACTAATACAATTTACCCAAATTTACATTAATTAGTTGTCAATTACCAACAAACTCCACCTTGACAACAATTTTCCTAATCCCTTGCCCGTGCCCATTCATCATCTCTTCTGCAAGCCAAGAGAAGCTAAACACCATCGCAACTTCTCTACTGTAACTGGCTTTGTGAATATGTCTGCACAATTCTCCCATGTATGGACCTTTTGAACAGTTACTTTTCCAGCATTGATCACATGTCTCAGAAAATGATACCTTACATCAATGTGCTTGGTTCTGCTGTGATAAGCAGGATTTGTAGCCAAGTGAATAGCACTTTGACTGTCACAAAGTACATTCACTTTCCCTTGCGTCCTTCCAATCTCATCAAGTAGACCTTTTAACCAGATTGCTTCTTTACTAGCATCTGAAGCAGCTATATATTTTGCTTTGGTAGTGGACAATGCAACTGTTTCTTGAAGCTTTGACATACAACTAATTGCTCCACCTGCAAGAGTAAAGACATAACCTGTAGTAGATCTTATTTTGTCCAAATCCCTTGCATAATCAGCATCTACATATCCGCAGACTGCTCCTTCACTACATTAAAGATGATGCAATGGTCACTTGTGCCTCTTAGATATCGAAGCACCCATTTCACTGCTTGCCAATGTTCTTCACCTGGATTTGCCATGAACCTGCGGACAACTCCAACTGCATGTGAAATGTCAGGGCTTGTAGATACCATCGCATACATTAAGTTGCCTACAACATTTGCATATGGTACATGAGACATATATTGCTCTTCTTCATCAGTTCTAGGACTCAAAACCGAAGAAACCTTAAAATGGGAAGCTTAAGGAACATTAACAGGTTTCACATTGTTCATACAGAGCTTTTCAAGTACTTTCTCCACATACTTCTGTTGTGATAACCAAAGCTTACCATTTTTCCTGTCTCTGTGTATCTCCATGCCCAAGATATGTTTTGCTGCTCCAAGATCCTTTATATCAAACGTCCTAGAGAGTTGAGTCTTTACCCTGTTGATCTCTTCCATGCTTTTGCTTGCAATAAGCATATCGTCAACATACAAAGCTAAGATAATGAATATGCCATTGAAACTCTTGAAGTATACACAATGATCATCCTCACTTCTAAAAAAGTTCTGGCTCACCATGAAGGAGTCAAACTTCTTGTACCATTGTCTTGGAGACTGCCTTAGACCATACAATGATTTCCTGAGCTTGCAAACTAATCTTCTGCTTCGACCTTGTACAAAACCTTCTAGTTGTTCCATATATAACTCTTCATTCAAATCACCATGTAGATTAACATCTAACTATTCTAACTCAAGGTTAAGTAATGCAGTTAGTGCCAACACAGTACAAATAGAAACAAGTTTTACAACTGGTGAAAGAATCTCATGAAAGTCGATACCTTCAACCTGAGAATACCCTTTTGCTATCAGTCTCGCCTTATACCTTTCGATACTTCCATCAACATTCCGTTTCAGTTTGAAGACCCATTTGCATCCAACAACACTTCTCCCTTCAAGAAGTTCTACAAGATCCCAGGTATTGTTCTTGGCTAAGGAATCCATTTCTTCTTCCATAGCCATTTTCCATTTTTCGCTATCTGTATCATCTACTGCTTCCTGATAACAAGAAGGTTCCCCATCTTTAGTAATCAAAGCAAAAGATGAAGCAGAATCTTCATACCTTTTGGGAGTTTTTCTTTCCCTTGTAGACCCTCTTAGAGTATCTGGTTGTTGATTGGTTCAGAAACTTTAACAGCTTCCTTTGTATCTTCAACACCTTTTCCTCCAAAAGTCTCTTCTTTTTTTACTGTCACCAAAAATTCTAGCCTCCAACTGAACTTGTTGATTTGGTGATACATGTTCATGTTCAATTCTTTCAACATTTGATTTTAAAAGAGAAGATTCATCAAATGTTACATCTCTACTAATGACTATCTTCCGTGATGGAGGATCCCACAACATGTATCCTTTCACTGCATAGTCATACCCAACAAAGACATAATATTTCGATTTTGGATCTAATTTTGAACGTTGATTTTTAGGAATAAGAGAATAAGCATCACAGCCAAATATCCTTAAATGTGAATAATCACAAGACTGACCTGTCCAAACCTCTTCAGGAATTTTACAATTAATTGCTATTGAAGGTGATCTGTTAACTAAATAACAAGCAGTGGATACTACTTCTGCCCACAACTCCTTTTGCAAGTTAGCATTGTTGATCATGCTTCTGGATTTTTCCATAAGAGTCTGATTCATACGTTCAGCAACACCATTTTGCTGAGGAGTATAAACAGAAGTTTTGTGTCTAACAATTCCTTATTTCTTACAGTATTGTTCAAATTCTATTGAAGTGAATTCACCACCATTGTCAGTTCTTAAACATTTAATAGATTTGCTTGTTTTTTTCTCTACCATTGCTTTAAATTGTTTAAAGACATTGAATACATCAGCTTTCTTTTTTAGCATAAAGACCCAAACTTTATGGGAGAAATCATCAATAAACATTAAAAAATATAAAGCACCTCCATATGATATAACAGGAGATGGTCCCCATAGATCAGAATGAATATAGGCTAAAATATCTTTACTATTGTGATTTCTAGTTTTAAAACTTTGTTTACACTATTTTCCATACACACAATGTTTACAAAAATCTAACTTCAAAGATTGCAGATCGGTAAGAGATTTATGTTTCATCAGTATCTGAAGACCTTTTTCGCTCATGTGACCCAATCGTTGATGCCATAGACGAGTACTTGTTTCTTTTTCAGACGCAATCGTTGCTTCATTGGTCTGAGTACTTCCTTTGAGTCTGTAAATATTTCCGACCTTTTCTGCTTTCATAACAACTAGGGCGCCTTTAAAGACTTTCAGCACACCATTCTGACCTGTAAACTTATAGCCATCTGAATCCAACACTCCCAAAGAAATCAAATTTTTCTTCAAATCAGGTACATGTCTAACACTAGTTAATGTTCTAACTGTGTTATCATACATTTTAATCCTGATATTTCCCATCCCAACAGTTTGACATGATACATTATTACCCATAAACACAGAACTACCATTTACATTTTCAGATGAAGTAAATCAATTTCTATGTGGACACATGTGATGAGAAGCACCAGAGTCTAACAGCCAGCTTTCTAAACCCTAAGAGACATTACATTCAGGTGAAGTTTCATCTATCATACATAACTCTTCAGCAAATAAAACTTCATCTATCATACTTGAATCAACCTGATTTGCTTCCTTCTTCGGGTTATCAGATTCTTTTCATTTCCAACAGTCTTTCTTCAGGTGTCCAATTTTATTGCAGTGCTAACATTTTGCCTTACACTTCTTTCCCTTCGATTTAGATCTGGAAGACCCCCTTGTTTTTTCTCCTCTTTCCTTTGACCGTCCTCTAGTTATAATGGCTTCTGATGCAGCTGTTCTAGTACTGGATTTCCTTGTACTTCTTCAGACAAGAGAGCTCTCACAACTAATTCAAATTTCAAAGAATTAGCGGTGCTCAAGCTAATTGAAGTTACGAAGTGGTCCCATGATTCGGGCAGAGAACACAGCAAGGTTATAGCTTTGTCTTCTTACTGAATTTTAACTTCCATATCTGTTAATTGGCATATGAGTGTATTAAAAACATTCAAATGTTCTGCAACTTTTGAACCCTCCTTCATTCAAAGACTGTACAGTTGTCTTTTCAAAAAAATTCTATTGGTTAATGACTTTGTCATATATAGGTTTTTTTTTTTTTTTTTTTTTTTTTTTTTTTTTTTTTTTTTTTTTTTTCATTAACTGAAGCTGTTACTCTTTCAACAATGTTGAAGAGAACTTCATCCGCCAGGCATAACCTAATGACACTGAGAGCTCGAGCATCCAAGTTCTCCCAGTCTGAATCAATCATGGTTGTAGGTTTCTTAGTTTCCTCGTCCAATGCCTTGTGCAACCCTTGTTGGACCAGCAGATCCCTAACTTTTAGTTTCCAAAGAGCAAAATTTCTCTTGCCGGTGAATTTCTCCACGTCGAATTTTTCATTCGACATCTTGGCCATTTTTTCTCTTAGGGTTTTAGTCTTTCAACTAAGGTTTATATTTATTTTTTTCCCTTTCTTCAAAAACTTTTTGTATTCAAAAAAAAAAAAAAAAAACCCCCCTTTTTTCAAACAAAAAAACAACCCTTCAACAGATTTTTCTTTCAAATTAATGAAAAACCTTTGTTTTTCTTTCCTTCAATTTTAATGAAAAAACCCTTTGATTTTATTTCCTCCAAATTTGAACAAATTTCTAGAAAATTTTCCTGAAAAATGTCTCTCAAATTTAAAAAAAATTACCCGATCCATATTTGTTGATCGAATTCCTCTGGCGACAAGCAAGCCAGGCCTCTGGAAGCAAGTAGGCTCCTCCACCACAGCAGTGCTGCCCTTCATGCAGGGGAAGAAGCTTCCTTGATGGGTTCTGGTTTGGCAGCGCAGGCCCCACACACGCTTACCTCTGTCGATGACTATTCCACACAGAATGCAGGTCTATGGCCAGCAACACGCAGAGGGAAAAGTGATAACCTCTGGTTCAATGGTTCCATGCAGAACATAGACCACACCATAGTTCGATGTGTCTCTGGCCAGCAACACGCAGAGGGCACGTGATAGCTCTGTTTACAAACTAGGCCTCCCCTCCTCACGTAGAGAAAACACGCGTCTCAGGCGTAGTCCTCCTCACCACACAAAGATGGCTCTGGTCTTCACGGCCTCCCCTTCTCAGACTTTGGCAATATGTCGCGTAGAGCGCACACACAGCGCTGGTCCACGCCGTCAGCTCTAGTCCACGCCACAAAAGGTTCTGCTCGATCACGCAGCAATGAGCTTCTTCTGCTCGTCTTCATGCAGAGCCTCCATGCCACGCAGCAATGAGTCTCTTATGCTTTCCTTCACACAGCAATGAGTCGCTTCTACTCGCCTTCACACAAAGCCTCCACGATTTTTCACTCTGGTCCACACGCAAATTGCCCTTCTTCTTTTTTTCTCACACGCAGATTGCTAACTCAACTCAACTAACTTGCTCTAATACCATTTGTTGTTAGATGAGTTAGCATTTATAGTTATAAACTAACCAAGAAAGAAGGAATATAACTAACAGAAAACTGAATGCAAACACACAAGTAATAACACAGGAGTTACGTGGTAAAACCTTGACAGGGTGTCAAGGAAACATCCACGGGGCAAGGGATTAGAATCTCTATTCAATCAATAAATGATTATCCATACAAGAGTTTGGGAATTCATCAGTTTTATATGAGCCTCCTTAGTTACATAACTAATGTTTCGGTATAAAACTAACTTGTTAATAGCTAATACATTTTACCCAAATTTACATAATTAGTTGTCAAATTTCCAACAGCCAAGAGAAGGGTCAATTAAATGATCAACAACAACATCTAGATACGATGCTCATGTACTTTGAAGAGATTAGATAGCTAGAAGAGTGGATTAGAGCAGAGAAACCATTCGATTTCCAAACTAATTATTTGTTTGCAAATGCGAAGGGAGCTAAAACAATTATGAGAATGTCTCATAAAAATAAGATTTTATTCCATTTAGGGAAAGGGAATGATGATTTTATTCAATATAGGGAAAGGGAATGATGATGAGTATAACAAGTTTCCAGCAGCTGACATGAGAGATGGTAGCAGTAAAATTCAGCTAACGGCAGAGATGGATGATGAGATTTACAGGATGTGGATGTTGATGAAAATAATGCTCAAGAGAAGAGAAACATGACCAACTGCAAGGTACAAATACAACTAACTATGCAAGTTTACATCAGCAAGGCATATTGGGCATTGCAAAATCAAGTTTGGGATCCTGGAAAACTTGAGGTCAGTAGTGAAGTAATAGTGCAACCTAACATGTGAACATCAACAACATAAAGGCACATGGGCCAGTAAGCCATGAAAAAATTCAACCTGGGGAGTCTGGTGCATGAGCATCAACCCCTAGGCAATCTATTTTTCCTAGACACACTAGGCAATCCATTTTTCCTAGACCCAAAGGGGTCATGAGATTTTCCAAAATGAAAAAGTTTTTTCCAATAATTGTATAAAATTAGGAATAAAGGAATTTTTATGTTATCACAAGTGGCCACACCCTAAGGGAATCTAGACTATTAGTTTGTTGTAGTGAGCTGGTGTTTTGGCCAAATGGGCCTTTGTAAAAAAATGAGAAGTGTCCAACTAAAGTCAAGCAATTTTAGGTTACTAGGACAAATTTCCCATTTATCTTTGTTCTATGAAGATATTTCTCAACCAATAGGAAGATATATGTATGTACATTTAGGAGCCTAGTAGACAGAGTTCGAGGAGCCTAGAGGAAAGAGAGTCTCAGTAGGTAGAGGAGTAAGTAGAGCTCAAGGAGCATAGCTCAAACAAAGAGGAGAGTTCAGACATAGAGCCCATTGTAATTTATAAACATTCCATTCTAAGTAACAATAGAATATGGGTTTGTTTTCAGTTATTTCTTGTGTTAAATCCCTTTGTCTGGATACATATTTTTGCCATGTACAGAGTGGGTAAGCGGCTATGTAGTACATCTAATATAATTCCTGTGTGGAGGGGTTTAAATTCATGCCCAAGTTTGATCTTGAGCATAGCGGATCGGAGGTAGATGAAATTGGACACTAACTCTACGTGCTTAAGTCAATAAGTTAATATCGAGTATGAATTGTTGAGATTTGCATATGTGTTGATAGTGGAGATAAGTTTTGATTATAATTTATGGTAGAGAACTATTACTGACCACTACCAAGTGTCTAGGTATGTAGATATGTGTTACATATATGAGTGCAAGTTTCTTGTGTGTTGGTACTTAAATGTCTTGGCCATATAGTAAGTGTCGAGTTCAACGTCAATGTATTGGTGAGTAACAAATGAATTGGGATATATATGTTTGTGTAAATCTGGCCAAGTGATATTGTATCTAGATCCAAGATTGAGCATTGGAGTGTTATGGGACCCTTCTAGCCCCGATCTAGGCATCCGGCTCATTGGGACAAGCTGCAGTGAGAAAATCCCCTAGTCTTTTGAATCAAACTGGACATCAAGGATAATCCAGCTATGGATTGGAGTCTCGGAATACCACGACACCCCGAATTCAATCACCTTATGTACCCCAAAATCACCAGTGCCTTGGATCTTGTCACAGTTAATCGTGGTCATCGAAGTTGAGGCCCCACATAACATACATAGTCTGGTCATTATTGAATGCTCGTGAATGAGAGCACCTAGTCATCACCAAGTTATATGATTAAGAGTAGGAATGAATGTTGGGTGAAATGTGGGGATAATAAATGGTGTTAAGAGAGCACCAAGAACAATTGGACCAGCTTGGTAAAGCAGGTATCGAACCCAATGTAAGGATTTAGTGCCATAACCCAGTGTATGGTTGCATCAAGTGCCATTTAAGTCCTAAAAATCGACCCATGTGACCAATGCACATAATAGAGCTTGGAATAGTCAAGCCACGTCCAAAATTATCAAGAGCAACGTAAACGGTTGTGTCACCCGATAGCCAACTAAGAGGTAGGTTTGACTCTTTCAAAGCTACAATTTTGTTCATTCTAAAGTCGTGTTTATAGTCTTTACATGGTTAACCCTTTTTCCATGAGTAACGATGACTAACATGGCATCCATTCATGCCATGGTGGTCAAACATGATAAGCCAACTTCAGAGGCATAAATTTTGCATATGAACTCCGATTAACATGATTCTTGCATTGTTGGAAAGGTCTTGTTGACGGTGTTGGAACCTGCCACATACAAGGGATCTCCCAGATGTGAGGTTTCAATTACATCTCATATCGTTTGGTGTAGGAGTCTCATCTGGAAATATGGCCTGTTTTCCATTAACTTAGAGATTTTCCTTAGCTTAAGCAATTAGCATGAGAGAGTAGTGCGCATGTGATTTTGAATGGGAAAGAAAGTGTGCTTTCTGGATTGTTCAATTGTAGATATACCAAGGTTCTTTCACTACAAGGAAGAGAAAGTGAGCCTCTAAAAGAAACATAATAGTACTAATCTAGTGGAGACGCACTCACATGAATAAGGAAGAATCGTTAAACATAAAGAAAAATATTTCACATAGATGCAATGATCATTAAAATCATCACGATGCATTTCCAACAAGTTGAGCACCAAAGTCACAAAAATAGTTCAATTATTTTAGTACTAAATAAAGCCAACATAAACCACATACATTAGAAGAGTAGTCTCAAAACATCTGTGACCCATGCATGAAAATGTGTTAGCCAAATGGCTTCAAATATTAAGCAAAATTTCCAAGATACATAAGTACACTGAACATCACTATCTTCAATAATGGACTGTTAGAGCCACTGCTTGCTCCCCAAAAGTACTATCTTTATCTCTCCAATGCCTTATGGGAGAAGCCAAGGTTAAAAATATTTTGCTTGAGTAATGAGGCTTCTTTTATAACTTGAGGCATGATCTTTCATATCCTTATGACTCTTGAGTTTCTCTTATGACTTTTCAACTTCTAATGACCTTTGGACTTTTACAACTCTTTAACTTCCAAACGACCATTGGAATTACATGTATTTTGGAATTACATGACCTTTGGACTTCTTCGTATGGATCTTTTGTCCATACATGACTCTTGGACTTCCACTTCTTTGCCTTTAAAATAATTACAATTACATCATGATTTCCACTTCTTTGCCTTTACAATAATGACATTTACATCATGTTCCACATCATCATGTGGTCAGGACATGACAAGTCACTATCATTGATGGCTTGAAATCATAGTAATTGATGGCTTGGACTCATAGTAATTGATGACATGGAATTCCTTTCATAGGTGACAATGTCGCCACTTGTATCTTCGATCTTTCATGCAGTTATTGATGTCTTCACCCTCCAAAGGGTCTTTGATCATGGAATCTTTTGGGTTGCTTCGATCATCAGGATTTCAATGTGTTCTTTGTTCTTGAATGCTTCCTTTGAATGCCATCTTTTTCTGAGCTCTTCATGCATCCTTTCCATGCTATTTTGGGATACCTGCAACTAAAATCACTCATGGCAAGCAAACATTGGTCTGAAAATTCTCCTTTCCTAACATGTTCCATGCAATTTTTTTGTTCATGACTTAACAGTGTGCTTGGGAAGAGCAAGGGGAACTTCTGGGCATAAGAGCACACTGTCAAAGGGGGAAGGACTGAGTGCTTCGAGGCTTCAGGGTGTGCTCATGCACTCAACAAGGAGGAAGAAAACTCAAGGGAGGGCGCAGGTCCAAAGGACGAAGGAAGAGCATTGAGACTTCCTAAGTGTATTTTGCACTCAAAGGAGCTATGAGGGCGCAGGGTGTTGTGTTGAAGGTTGAAGGGGTTAGGACTCGGGTTTCCAAAGTGCGCTATGTGCTCAAGGAAGCCAAGGAGGGTGTAGGGTGCACTTTCAAAGGATGGAGGGGAAATCATTTGTTGGCTCAAGGTGCGCTCATGCACTCAAGGAGAGCACAGTTCTTTGAGTTGAAGGAGAGTGCTCAAGGGGAAGACTTTATTTTTCTAGATGCAGTTTGTAACAAGGGGAGTGATGATTGGGAGTGCGTTATGCACTCCTGAAGAGCGCAAGGTGCACTTTAGAATGAGGAAGGAATCCAACTAAGGCTTAAGAGTGTGATTTTGCTCTCTCCTAGTCCTAGTGGGCTATCTTGTGCAACCCAAATTTGTCTAAGTATTCTGAATGGTAAAACGAGGGGAAAACACAAATGAGTTTATGCATGAAATCAAGTGTGACACATACCAAATCATCAATAAAAATTAAACAGACTTGAACCATGAGTAATACACATCACAATGTCAATTTACAAGCACTCCCAAAGTACAATGAACAAAGTGTGCGCGACTGCGACCAAAAGTGTCGTTTTACAGCAAACAAAGGTATTCTAAACATGAAGTGCACTAGAGATGTTCTAAACATTGCGACGAAACTTAGGAAGGATCAATAACACTTTAATCATGTGGGATACCGTGAAACGACACTTGAAGACTAAAGTGACACTTGATACGACAGTTTGGTAGGCTCCAAAATTTGAATGTAGTGAAATTTTGGAGGGTGTTGTAGTAGCGAAAATAGGTCCCTCAAAGTAGAACATCATCATGAGGTACCATAATTAAATAAGAAAATTTTTCCTATAAAAAAATTCATTCAAAGCCTCAAGATGGCCCTAGAAGATTTTACACTCCAATTCTCCAACTAGGTTCCATTAATAAAACTACTTTTCATTTCTTCCACTCTGAAAGAATTGAGATAGACAACAAATTTTATAATGATCCCCATTAAAAGGAGGTTTTTGATCCCTAAAAATTTTACTAAATAAGGTGAGGAAATTTTCCTCTACCTTCTCCCTAGAGTACCATTTATCCTTGCCTGGAAGTTGTCCCTTCAACCCAATCTACCAAAGGTCATGGTGCACATGTCTTGTAGTTCTAAACCTCTTCTGAAAAAGTATATCCTATCAATTATTCATGGGCATCTTGATTTAGGTCATCTATGGAAGGTAGGACTTTCTCCTCTTCCAAATCAAACATGAAAGGCTCACAGAGTGTGAGATTTTCCACATTCACTAGTGAGTAAATGAGCATGTAAGGGGGTAGAATCATTCTATAATATCTCCCACCTTTTCTAGTATCTGGAATGGACCATACCATAGAGCCTTGATCTTCTTATCAAGACACTATAGTCTTTCCTTATTTAATTGTATCCATACATTTTCTCCCACTCTAAATGATTTATCTATTCTACGTTGATCATGTCTTCCCTTGTACTTTTCATGTGTCTTCTTTAACATCTCTTGTACTTGCAAATGGATCTTCCTAATCATCTCAACAATAGTTTTGGCGCTTAATGCATATCTTGTGAGATCCTTCCTGGCTCCTCGTTGATATCCATATACAACATCCAGGGTGAAGGTGGAAAATATCCAAAATAATTTTCAAATGGAGACTTACCAATAGACGTGTAGACTACTCAATTATATATATATAGACACACAACATACCAAAATTTCATCCCAACTCTTCAAATGCTTCTTATTGTAACTAAAGTTGCACCAAAGTCATGTTGACTACTTTGGTTTTCTCATCTATCTATGGATGGAATGTTGTAGACCTCTTCAACTCTATGTCCATCTTCTCCCAAAAGGTAGTCCAACATGATCTAAGAAATATAGTGTCCCTATCTGAAACAATACTCCTTGGCATACTAAAGTGCACCCTAACCTATTCAAAGAACAAGTTTGTTGCTTTATCCCCTCTAATGGTATTTTTACAAGGCGTGAGAATGCACATTATGATGAACCTATCAACTACCATGAATAGGTAGTCATGTCCCTTCATGTTTGTTGGTGAACCTCTCACAAAAGCCATGGAAATGATTTTCCAATGATAAGTGTGTACAATTAAGGGATGGTATAAACAATGTTTCCTATTTGGATTGTTGGTACAATAAAACATACATCATCTAATGAACCTTGCCATCATCTTCTTACATTATGGGTAGTATGCATACCCTTGTAAGTTTGAAACCATCTTTCCCACACCAAAATTCCCTACAACCTTGAAGGTGTAAGCCTCTTTAATTAGCTACAGTCACTCACCATTAGGAACATAAAATTTGACAGCTTGTAGAGTAACCCATTTTGGAGATGATAGTCAACTATGTTGTCACCATCATCTACATGACTCTTTCTCTATAATTGTTGAAAAATTTCTTTGAAATCCTCATTCTCTTTATATGAATTTGTATATGGATAATCGGTGAAAGAATCCATGTGCATCAGAGTTCCCAAAGCTTTATTTGTTTTTGTGGGTGGCCCTAAAAGCATGTCAACCAACTTGTTTGTGCTACTCTTCTTGTACTTGATGAATAAATGAAATTTTCATATGAACCCCTTCCATTGTAATGTCTAGTCTATTGTAGTTCACTCTTTGCCTACAAGTATTGTAGTGGCTGCAAATATCTCTTGATGACAATATCATTTTCCATCATATAGTGTTTCCATTTATTGACAACTTGTACTAAAGCATAGAGCTCCTTGTTGTAGGTGGGGTAGTTGAGGACTACCCATGAAATAATTTGGAATGGTAGCATGCAGGCATTCCTTTGTGTATCAAAACTATTCCCATGGCATACCCACTCGCATATGTCTCCACTTTGAAATATTGTTACAAATTTTGTATCGTGAGAACTTGTGCTTTGCTGATTTTCTTTTTCAACTCTTCAAATCCCTTATAATTACCCTTTCTCCACTGAAAAATATTTCCACTTGTTGTTATAACATAGGGTGGTATGGCTACTGCTAAAAATGAAGTTATGAATTTAGTCAGGTAATTGCTCCAATGAAACTCCTAACTTCATAGACATTTGTATACATTGTTTACCTCATGATGGCCTCCATATTTGTAGGATTTATCTTGAGCCCCTTTTTAGGCCACATTACGACCAGAAATTACTCTAACAATGATCTAAAATGCAAAGGTATGCATTGCATAACGTACATATGAATGTGCATATAAAAATTCTTTAAAATGTGAATGCAAATAAATTAAACATGCACAGTAGAATTTAAACACACAATTTGTGAATTAAACACAACTTTCATACACAACATCAACATAGTAAATAACATAGTGACCAAATAATTTATCTTTGTGATGGTTTAGATAACCAATTATATACATTAGGTGTTCCACCCAGCCATGGACTCTACTACTATAATTCTCTTAGCAGTAAGTCACCACCAAGCTAGAGCCATGATTCCACAAGGACAAATAACCCCATATAGGTGTCTACAGTTTGTTTACACAACCCAACACCAGTGAAAACATAGTGATGCAGTCCTACAATAATTCCAACCACCCAAAACAACACAAGTGATGAGATTTCCTTCTTTGCACAGGAATTACCACAACAACCTTTACATAGTCTCTTGGGTAAATGAGAACTCCTTACAAGCATGCCAACCCAGTTCTCGGGATCAATCCCAAAACTAAAAACTAGTTTTCAATACATGGTATGACTACAACCTCTTGCAACACCAAAAATTCAATGGTTCTTTACTTCTTCCTACATGTATAACATTCAAACCATTCCCACTCAAATTTATTCTCCCTTTTCCATGCTTGTTTGACTCTCACTCTTCCCAAAGATAATTGTATCAAGCCCCTCTCTTGTGGAATCATAGCCCCTTATGACTATGTCTAGTCCATGTTGTAATAGATAGCGTGTTTCATTTTATTATTTTTAATATAAAATGTGTGCATATTACATAATTTGGCCCTTATCCATTCATAATATATATAATTATACATTGTTAATTATGGGGATAAAAACTAGGATGTTACAACAATATTGGTGCGGAGCTAGTGAAAGCATCAGGTGACAATGTAATCATAGGGAAAACAAAAGCAATGTGTCTTTCACTAGCATGGCGAAAGTGCAAGAATAGTAGGAGGAAATACTAATTTAACAACAATGAGTTTGTAGGAAATGACATACATCATAAAATATCCAATGAAGTCACATAAGGTGATGATGCTTATGGAGCACCATCAAGGGTAGGAGGCCATGGGTGAAAAATATATAGTTGAAATGATGTAGGTAGGAGATGATAGGTAGGAGATGTTAGAGAAATGAAAATGACCTTATAGCGGTAGGCTATAGGATGTTATGAGATATAGGATGTTACCACTAGAGCCTACATTTAGAGGAAGGAACCTAGAGAAGAAATGATTAATCCAAGAAGAATTTATATAAAGTAGATTCATAATTGAGATATTGACCGAGAGAAAACCAAGAAAGGGGAACACATAGAGAAAAGAGTATCCAAGGAAGAAGGGTTCACCTTTCCTTGAGAATTTAAAAGATGAGGGTAAGGGGTAAGGAGGCCAGGGACATAGGATGTTTATAGAGGGGAAAGAAGAACATGATAATATAGGAGAGTGGAAGAGGAAGGAAAGGGGAGGACTAATTTCCATCATTTACTTAACATCTTGAGATTAAGAAGGGTTAAGGAATAGTTGACTCATTTGACCCCATAAAATCAAATTCAAATATAATTGGGTCATAATGGACCCCTAAAGAAGCATCCTAAGAAAACATGGCCCAAAATAACTGTTTGTGCCCAAATTAGACTCGTGGAGTAGAAAAGTACCTCAAATTAGTTCTTCAAAGGGTCAAAGTGAACTCAACTAGTGATCAAAGGCCCAAAGAACAAGAGAGGAGAGGCAAAAAAGGACGTCACCTAAGCATTAGACATCCCCGAGATATATACATCTAAGCTAGGGTAAAGGGACATGGCAAGGGTGGTCCAACACATATATATACTAGAGAGATAGCATGTCATCAAGAAGAATCTCATGCATGGACATAGCATGAAAGAGGTTCATATAATGGTGTCCGTAATAAATTGGTTATGTGAGTGTTGAAGTGTGAATTACATACGCTGCATATTTCTCCCCTTGTAAGAGTTGTTATCCATAAGGTGGTAATATTAACAAGTTGCAAGGAATTAAGAAACATTCAAAGAAGAAATATAAAGAAAAAAAATAAGAGGAGCATCAATAGCAAGATAGTGATGCATGGGGAGGATCCTACTAGTGCATGTAGAAAGCTATTGCATAAACATGGTGAGGGGGTAGTTTCCACTGGTTAACTTCACTTAAGTTCCCAACTTTTGCATGTTAGATGTCATACCTCAAAAATCAATGCAAATAATGAATCTATGGCACTTGTGCATGTAATATGAAATCTAACATGTATAAGGGAAGTAGAAATGAAAAAAAAAATACCATGACAAGCAAAGAATGTTGGGATATATATGGGAAAGTCTAACTATTGAAAGTAAAGAAGCTAAACTAAGAAATAAAATGAGTAAATCTAACTACCGTATTAGTAAAATTCTAACTAGACTATAAAATGAAACATGAGTAAGGCTACCTACTCTGAAAGTAATATAGTAATTAAAATATGAAAGTAACTGCAATAAATATTACTATCATGAAAGAAATAGAATAGTTATATTATGGAAGAGGTGCGTGAAAGGAAATATGGGAGCAAGTCCAAGAGGAAGAATTGCAGTTATATTATCATAAGAGTTGGTGTAGGAGGCTAGCCAAGGCTCAAGAGATGAAAATGTAATGATCTTGATATCCAAGAATGTAATGTACCTATAAAACAAATATTGGGAGCTTGTGTCAAGAAAGTAAGGAGGTTGACATCATCTCTTAGGGAATTGTACCACCCAAATTGTATGTAATGATGATATCCCTAGTGCATTAGGTACAATCTAAGAATAAACCTCTAGGAAAGTAACAGTTGTTAGCTTAGCAACCTATTCTCTACACTTTACATTGACTCCTTAAAGTCAAGGATGGTATCCCTACAAGGATTTCTAAGACCAAGCAATGAATCACAAGGTAATGTTGAGAGTAGCCTTAATAAAATAAGATTTGGAATTTTTTTTGGTTTTTTAGTATAAGTGATGGAAGGACATAGAGATTAGTGTCAAAGCCAAGAATGGAAATGGAGTGAAAGTGTCAATCAAATGGTAATGAGGAAAAATATAAACCTCCAAGTATTTTTCTTATTTCCTTTAAGAAATAGGGTTTTGGAACTAGAACCACAATGTTGAATAATCCCTCTCCCAATTAAAATAAATAGTGACTTCAAGGTATACAAGAAGGGGCTTCAATGGAAGACAACCTTCACCATCCAAAATAAATTATATCTTGAAGAAATCATTTAATACTTCAACCAAGTAACCATAAGGAATAACAAAGCATGGTATCAAATACTCACAAAATCAATAGATGAAGAACAAGGACAAACTTCCTCCTTCCAAGTGATAAATTTTTCCTTCAAGGGATCAATCATGAAATGATTATAGAAGACTTAAACATTTCACCATTAATATTCATGCAAAAAAATAAAACCAATTAGGAACAACTTTCAAAATTTGACAACATTCATCCACAAGGAAAAACCAGTGCACCATAAATGCTCCAAGAAACTGTATATCAATTAAGCTTTAATGAGTGAGAGATCCCAATTATTCAACCATGAGTTCAAATGAGGAAGTGCATATTGTTATATAGATGATTCTAATATTCCTTTGCAATAAAATTATATTATCACATGTGATTCCTTAGATATGCCCTAAGAAAATTGAATTTAACTAATTCTAAAACAGAAATAAAATGAAAGTGGTCTAGCCACATGTACAATGAATAAGATGAAATAAAGGCCCAAGAGATGGGATTCCCCTTGAAACAATTCTCCAAGGTGCCATGTTGGACTCAAAAGGCCCCAAACATGTGTATAACCTCAATCCACCTCACATAAAAAAAATGTAAATCAGCCCTACTAATATTCATCCAATGTGGTTAAATGGGCCTCTAAGGTCATAAACGTTTTCAAAAAGTGACATAAAACCCTCCAAATGGGGTGCCTCTTCTAAAATAGATCCATAAAAGTGTAATTTGATTCTTCATATCCTCCAAAATAATCCTCATTCTAATGATCCATGCCCATAGCTTAGGTCAAGACATCTCAATGAAGCATAAGGGCTTTCCAAGTCAAATATTAGTCATAAAACTCCAAAATATCCATATTTCAATATCCAAGCTCATGGGGTTAGCCCTCAAGTTCAGATCAATAGTCTTCATGTTATGGCATCTTATGTCAGTTCCACATCATCATGAATGTTTTAAATAATTTCCACATCATCTCTTCAAACATTATTCACTTAAGTGATACCTATATGTCATCAAAAGTACCCCACAGCTATCATGTAAATCAACCTTCCCAACAAGTGAAAATCAATTCATGAAGTGACCAATGAGGAAAATTCAATAATATCTTCCATTTGGAATGTTAATAGGAGGTTCAATTGTGCACAACTAGCCTAAAATTTCTTTAGAGTGTGATTGATTCCTTGATAAGTATGAGTTTCCTTGAAAATGTGAAAATTCTTGGAAATCATAGTGAAACCAACAATCCAAAAAATTCCATGCCACGTTATCAACACCTTCTTCCTCAAGAAAATGCCCCATCATCAAGGCTTAAAAATAAGGGTTAATGGAGAAATTCATGAAGGGAATGAGTGTTGAGCCACCTTTTTGTCCATATTTTTACGATTCTTATCGAATAATTCTATGCTTGTGCCTAGTGCTTTTAATCATTGTTATCCTTTCTATGTTATTATGTTGTTAGCTAGAGGCATTCAGAGGAAAAAGTTGTTGAATTAAGAATTCTTCTTGTTTAGTTAATTTGAAGAGTGTTTTTTTTAATAATCTCAATAATAATATGCCTTCTTGGTGGCACGTGAATAGGTCATGTACTAGCAGTTTTCGTACCAGTAGTGCAAGAATGCTTCGTGAAGCACATTTGAGTACGGATTCATATCATGCACAGAAAGCACTAATGTCATGGACAAAATATTATTATAGTTGCATATGTTTTAATGTTGTTCCAAATGCAGTAATATACACACCCAATAGGAAGTTGCAAGCCACCTTCTTCAGCAACTGCTTTTCTATTTTTTCCTCTGGACTCCTGCAATACACTGTACATTACACCTATGTTCCTCCACCGTGCAGTAGACCCTTCAATCCTCTTTGAATGATGTTGATGTGGGTGTTGAATCACATAGTCTATCCTAAGCAAGTCGATAGGATAATTCGAAGGTGTAGTGGGTGACTCTATTTTGATGCTCCTTGATGTTCATCAGCGCTAGATGGAGGATGCATTAATGATGGAGCTCAACTCTGTGTTAACATAATTTATGGTATTTTCAATGTTTTTCTACATGTGCAACACTAGAAATATAAGTTGTTCCAATTGTGGGAAGCAGGTCGTTCCATATCCTCTTAGCACCGATGATACTTGCAGGAACCCAAAATACTGCATCTTATGTAACAATAATCATCTAATTATCCGAGTTGAAGAATGGCACTGCTTATCTGATCGTGAGTATTGACCCATCTACTTTCACTCTAGTGATTAGACCGCTGACATCGGCGAACGATACATTCATTTCTATAGATTTTCATAATGGTGGACTAGTTCTCAAAGACACTTTTTCATTCAACGTCTCTAAGCGCAACAACGTCATGTTTTTTAAATTGCTCTAAAGCTTTATTGATTTCCCCTCTCAACTGCACCTCAAACAGCCTTTTCCATTAGTTTGTGCGGCACACAAAAGAAGCCAAGACCTGCCAAAACAAGCTTTGTTGCATTTATCTCAAGGACAGTGTCATGACATCTCATATGATACGCTTGCGCAAGGAAGGTTGTAGTGCATTCACAAGTGTGGTCAACATCAATAATACATTGCCAACAAATGATTGCAACTATGGTGTTGAGATCCAATAAGAAGAGTTGCAACAAATGCAGCAGATTGAGTGGAGCTTGCCAACTATGTGTTGATGTGCCTCTGCCAGTAGTGTGCAAGGGTCAAATTATTTCTAGAATCCGATCACCAATTCGAACCCAATTGGAAACAAATCCTCTTGTTTTGATCATAATTGATTTGTATTAACAAAAATCCTAAATTTATATGCCAATGTAACAATCAATCCATTTAATTAGGGGCAGCGTTGCTGCTATAAAAGAGAGTGTTGCGCACTAATAGAAGAGAGGGAAGATCGCAGACTGAAGATTGAGCTTTGAACATGTACATCGCAAAACTTAAGGGTGGATTTCAATTGCGCACTAAGAGGAATCTAAGCCCAGTGGAATGATCCCTAGAGGGGACCACTAGAGCCCAGCACTGTATGATTTAGCATTTACGTAATTGGATTTTAGTAGCAATATGATTCTGCACCTAATTTATATTTCCCAATTCTTCTGAATTTTCTGAAGATGGTGTTTTGATTTAGCTACTGCAGAACCAGCAAGCTAGGTGGTTGGTTCCATCATCCAGTTTGTTGCCTAAATTGCTTAGGATTTATTTATTTTATTGAATTCTATTTTTCGCATTGTGTGGTGTGATTTAAATTATGTTTTGCAATTTTATTTTATAGATTTCCTTTATGTTTTAGTGCATAGGTTTGATTAATGAATTTAATTATGTAGTTACTCTTTAGAATTTATTTCAATTCAAAGTAATTAGATTAAAAATAGCGTACAGTTAACAAGTGCTTCTTTTCTCATTTTCATTATTTGTCTGTTCAATCTATTTTCTAACGAAACATATCTCTAGTTTGCAGGAACTTACGATGGGGATAATAATGGTCTAAGCTTAGTAGTGTTTTCATTTAATTCATTATTCATATTTGTGGGCACTTATGAACAATTTAAATTATCATATCTAATTGATATTGAAATTTTAAGAAAACAACATTTATTATCATAACTTAAATATCAAGATTAGTTTGAATAAACTTTATTAACATAAGTAAAGTGTCTAGCAACACTCTGGAAGGTATCCACGATCGATGATTTGAATTCTGGATTGAATATTGCCACACAGCTATGATTCCTTTATAGCAACAGTATTCACACATTAGAAAGAAGCATTTAAAGTACAGATTTTAAAATAGTTGAAAGTGAGTTTGTTTCATGCATGCCATATTTGTAGTATAGTTGTAGTCTTTTAAGAAGCTTTGCATTCGTTATTTCTTGCATAAATTATTAATTTGCAGTGTGTTTATTTTGAAATGTCCTATTTACTTTCTTGAATGATTACCTTTTTGAATTGTTTCTTTTAAGATTTTGATTTTACAAATCTCTGAGGTCGTATTCTGGCATATATTGTGCTACGTCTCTAAGTTTACTGATGCGAATTGACAATTTAAATGTTGGTGTAAATCTTGCATTTATACCTCCCAACATTTTGGCATCGTTGTCGGGGAGGCGTTGTAGTATAAGGCCTCATGATTTGTTATGTTTTTTCTTCGCAATTGAATTTTTAGATTAATGAGATTCCCCTTGCTTGTTGAAGCATACTGGACACTATTACCAGAAAGCTGACAAACCAGATTTTCTTTACTGCAAATGAGTGATTATCTTTACTATAAAGTGTGGTTGTTTTCTTTACTGCAATTAAGATTAATTTATTTATTTTTTCCCGCTTTTACCATTGCAGGGAAACTAGAGGGTGGAGATGACAGTAAGAAGTGAGTGAAAATCCATGCACCCGCTTTTGTTTGGGGTCACTCCAAAGTTTGGTTTTTTGAGTAAACGAAGATTTCAAGTTTGGTGCTAACAAGACTTTCCAAATAGCAAGAAAATGTTAGGAAGTGTGATTCTATTCCAAGAATTATTTCAAACTAACAAAAGCTAGGGTCTCTACTTCACAGAAAGACCACATTTTGGCATCAATCAAACAAAGGTCTATTCCTCTGGAAGAGAAGATTCATGAAGATCTGGAAGATCTTCCTAAGGAGACCGAGAAGTTGTGGATCATGCATGATGGGGAGAAGCCATTAGAATAAAAACTTCTATGTGATATGGCCTACACTTTAGAGGATAAACAAGGAAATGTGGAGGATTTGCACAATGCGTTTGATGTTGCCCATGAATCAAGTAACCAAGAGTATATGGATCCCATAGAATCCTAGTTCCAAATGACTGTTAGTATCCACTCCTCCTTTATCATTCAACAATTTGTAGCATCACATCAGTTAGTGCAACTTGTACCTCATGTTCTCGTATTTTCTTGTATATACTTTTCAAATTTGTACATGAGTAGGATTATCCTCTTGTTGTGCACATGCATGCATTGGAAGTACTCCTATACTTAAAAGGGAGTCTTCCGTTTCTTAGGGTAGAGTAGGGTAAATAATAAATTAATAAAGTTGTTATAATAATGCTATTAGGGTTTTAACTTTCAAAGCATTGCCACTAAAACTAATTTTGATCCATATTAGTTGTTAACACGCACATTTGTGACAAATATTGTTGAGTATGATTCACTCTAATACCTCCTGATTCTGCAAAAGTAACCATGATTAATCACTCTAATGAGTTGTCATCTAAGATATATATTTTTCAGTTTCCTTTACAAGGTACTTTTTAAGAGCCCCCTATGGTGGACCACTCTTGTAAAAGATCATAATGAGTTCTTCATGAGAACACTAACATTATTAACTCAAAGAATCTTAAAACATTATCTGGGATATTTTTAATAAGTCTTTAGGGTAGAGGAACTAGCCAGTAATGATTAGTCATTAAAAACTTTTCATGCCATCCCGTACTCTTAGGGAGTAGATCTATCTCCCCACTTATTAAGTCACCTTTAAGGTTAATCATAATTAGAGTCTACAAAAGATTTAGGGGAGGATAGGAGGTCTCGTGGTGAGTCGACCTACCATGATCATGAGACCTAACATGCATGACATTGTTGTTGCTGGTCACCAAGCCAGAGTAATGGCTTTCAGCCAAAAAGTTGGAAGACAAGAGGCCTCATCATGAGCTAGCTTGTTCATCCATGATACTTCTTGTGAGTAGCACTGCCATCAGTTGGTTACCAGGCAAAGACGGTGGCCTTCATCTAAAATTCAAATAGGCTAACTCTGAATCTATATCTCGTAAGTGGGACACAGGCATTTCGTTGGGTTAAAAGACATCCCTGCCGAGGTTATAGACACCTGCGAGAAGAAAGGCCATGTCTATGGTATTAAAGTTAACTGAATACTAGGATTTACTCGATTATACTTCTCTTTCCCTGAAACTTGTCATTTTAATTCTTGGGCAATGGTTTTGAGATGATTTGGACATGATGCTTTGAGTTATATTTTTCAAAAATCAGGAATCTTTAATGATGTGGTACCCTTAGTGAAGGTAATTATTTGTACTGATTAAGGAGAAATTAAGTTTTTCATCTAGATGACAACGAAACTTAGAATGTTCAATAAAGAGGTTATTGACTGGTCCAGGAAAGTGTCATAATGCTTAATTTTTATTTCCCTTTTTTGGTATCATAACTCGCTTTAATTTTCATGGTAATTAGAGTGATGAATTACTCAGTGGCGACTACTCACAAGTTGTTGATTGACAACCATGTGTATTGGTTGTGGTTGGCTCTAAATATGTGCTACATAGTCTAGGTACAAGATTGCTATCGTAAGTGCGGAATCTTGTGATAGTCTTCATGAAATTGCACCTTTTTAGAAAAAACTTGATTTTTATCATAAGACTTTGGGCATAAACAAAACATGGAGTTCATTTGGAACAAGACTACACGTATGTGCAATACTCTTTTCTCCATAATGTTTACTTTATGTACCTGATCTTGTTACATTCCTGTAATCGATACTTTCATTAGAGTTGTAACATGGTTTTAACTAGCATTGTAATAGTTATGTTGCAGGCTAATGAATGCTTTAAAATACTAGGCATCTTCATCTTTACTTGCTGAAATTTTTGTTAACAATCTTATCAGAAGTGCAGTTTAATCTTTAAACATTTCCCCTACCTTCTTTCATGATTTTATAATTTAATGGTTTGGCTTGCATGAGGACATGCAAGAAGATCAGCGTGGGGGAATGTTGAGATGCCTTTTTGTCCAGATTTTTATAATTTTTATCGAATAATTCTATGCTTGTTCCTGATGCTTTTAATCATTATTCTCCTTTCTATGTTATTATGTTATTAGTTAGAGGCATTCATAGGCAAAAATTGTTGAATTAAGAATTCTTCTTGTTTAGTTAATTTGAAGAGTGTTTTGTTTAAAAATGTCAATAATAATATGCATTTTTGTGGCAGGTGAATAGATCATGTACTAACAGTTTTCGTACTAGCAATGCTTCCTGAAGCACACTTGAGTACAAATTCATCTCATGCAGAAAGCATAAATGTCATGGAAAAAATATTATTATAGTTGCATATGTTTTAATGTTGGTCCAAATGCAGTAATATACACACCCAATAGGAAGTTGCAAACCACCTTCTTCAGCAACTGCTTTTCTATTTTTTCTCCGGACTCCAGCAGTACCTTTGTGCATTACACCTATGCTCTTCCACCATGTAGTAGACCCTTCAATCCTCTTTGAATGATGTTGATGTGGGTGTTGAATCACATAGTCTATCCTAAGCCAATCCAGAGGATAAGGCGAAGGCGCAGTGGGTGACTCTATTTCAATGCTCCTATATGTTCATCAGCGTTGGATGGAGGATGCATTAATGATGGAGCTCAACTCTGTGTTAACGCAATTTATAGTATTTTCAATGGTTTTCTACATGTGCAGCGCTGCAAATATAAATTTTCCCAATTGTGGGAAGCAAGTCGTTCCATATCCTCTGAGCACCGATGATACCTGCGGGAACCCAAAATACCGCATCTTCTGTAACAATAATCATTTGGAATTCAAGTCAAAGAATGGCACTGCTTATTCGATCGTAACTATTGACCCATCTGCTTTCACTCTGGTGATTAGACAGCCGACACTTGCGAATGATACATGCATTTCTACACATTTTCGGGATGGTGGACTTGTTCTCAATGACACTTTGTCATTCAATGTATCTAAGCGCAACACCGTCATGTTTTTTAAATTTCTCTGTAGCTTTATTGCTTTCCCCTCTCAACTGCACCTCAAGCAGCCTTTGCCATTAGTTTGTGCGAGACACAAAAGAAGCCAAGACCTACCACAAAAAGCTCGGGTGCATTTATCTCAAGGACAGTGCCATGACGTCTCATATAATACTCCTACGCAAGGAAGCTTGTGGTGCCTTCACAAGTGTGGTCAACATCAATACTACATTGCCAAAAAATGATTGTAACTATGGCATTGAGATTTAGTATGAAGAGTTGCGACAAATGTAGCAGACGGACTGGAGCTTTCCATTTGTGCATTAATGTGCCTCTGCCAGTAGTGCGCGAGGGTTAAATTATTTCTAGAATCCGATCACCAATTCGAACCCAATTGGAAAAAATCCTCTTGTTTTGATCTTAATTGATTTGTATTAACAAAAATCCTAAATTTATATGCCAATGTAACAATCAATCCAGTTAAATAGGGGCAGCGCTACTGCTATAAAAGAGAGCATTGTTCACTAATAGAGGAGGGGGAAGATCGCAGACTGAAGACTACGAACTAAAGATTGAGATTTGAACGTGTACATCTCAGAACTTAAGGGTGGATTTCAATTGCGCACTGAGAGGAATCTAAGCCCGATGGAATGATCCCTGGAGGGGACCACTGGAGCCTAGCATTGTATGATTTAGCATTTATGTAATTGGATTTGAGTAGCAATATGATTCTGCACTTAATTTATATTTCCCTGTTCTTTTGAATTTTCTAAAGATGGTGTTTTGATTTAGCTACTCTAGAACCAGCGAGCTGGGTGGTTGGGCCCATCAGCCAGTTCGTTGCCTAAATTGCTTAGGATTTATTTATTTTATTGCATTCTATTTTCCACATTGTGTGGTGTGATTTAAATTATGTTTTGCAATTTCATTTTACAGATTTCCTTTATGTTTTATTGCATAGGTTTGATTAATGAATTTAATTATGTAGTTACTCTTTAGAATTTATTTTTGTTCAAAGTAATTAGATTAAAAATAGCATACAATTAACAAGTTCTTATTTTCTCATTTTAATTAAAAATATCTCTAGTTTGCAGGAATTCACGACGGGGATAATAATGGTATAAGATCAATAAGGTTTTCATTTAATTCGTTATTCATATTTTTTGGCACTTATGAACAATTTAAATTATCATATGAATTGATCTTGAAATTTTAAGGAAACAACATTTATTATCATAACTTAAATATCAAGATTAGTTTGAATAAACTTTATTAACATAAGTAAAGTGTCTAGCAACACTCTTGAAGGTATCCTCGATTGATGATTTGAATTCTACATTGAATATTGCCATACACCTATGATTCTTTTCTAGCAACAGTATTCACACATTAGAAAGAAGCATTTAAAGTACAAATTTTAAAATAGTTGAAAGTGGGTTTGTTTCATGCTTTCCATATTTGTAGTATAGTTGTAGTCTTTTAAGAAGCTTTGCATTCTTAATTTCTTGCATAGATTATTAATTTGCAGTGTGTTCATTTTGAAATGTCTTATTTCTTTTCCTGAATGATTTCCTTTTTGATTTTTTTTTAAGATTTTGATTTTACAAATACCTAAGGTCGTATTCTATCATATATTGTGCTATGTCTCTAAGTTTATTGAACCAGATTGACAATTTAAATGTTGGTGTAAATAACGCATTTATACCTCCCAACAATGGGCCTTATCAAAATGACAGGTAACAAGAATGATAGAAGTGAGAAAAGGTGAGGAGTGAATGAAGAGATAGGCTATAGGAAATAATGTTAGTGCAACGCATGCAAAGGAATGTGGTGACAATGTTGGCAAGAAATTAATAATTGTAGTGAGGTAGAAACACTAGTGTGTCAACATGGATCCAATGAGAGTGAGGTGTCTTGCACTAGCACAAAACCGAGCACAAAAAATAGGTAAAAGAAGAGCAAAAAAATCTACGAGAAGGAAAGAGGAACCAGGGAAAGGATAGGATACCTTAAGCAATATGAAGTAGGGCTAAAGGAGAAAGATAGAAGATTTAATTTTCCCAAATATATTCCCAAGATGGCCAAAGAGTGGGATAGATTTTCCCTTAGAAGGAGGATGGAAATGTGAAAATAAATAAGGAAGGATGAGAGTTGATGCCCTAATCAAAGGTGATCGAGGGAAAGCCTAAATAAAGGAGGGAAGCAAGAAAGTGATCCAGGATATTTCCTTTGATGATGTTAAACAAAATTGCTTAAAGAGCGTGGAAATACCATAAATTCAACATTCATCAAGAATCAACACAAAAAGAAGGAAATATAGACAATGCACCAAGACTTGATAACAGACTTCACTCATAATGTGTGAGCTACGTCTTCAAGCCTAACTTTAAAGTGGAGATGCCTCTTCATTATCTAAACAAAATAATGGAAAATACATGGAAAAATACATGGCAATACCTCACATATTGGATGATTCAAAAATTTGTTGCTATGATCCTAATTCTAACTACACCAGTGGATTCACCTTGAAATTTTGTGAAAATGACTATAAACTTCATATTGTTTTTTCACCTTTATCTGTAGACCCCTAGTGGAATCTTCAATATTACCACAATAGGTCAAAATATTCCAAGAATACTCCTATAAAATATTACCTAGAATATGCTCTAGGAATCTTTCTCGGATTATGTACTCGCTTGGGTGTCAGTCCCTCTCGGCCTACATGTTGATTGTTGATATGCCAATCCCACTATCCTTTGTATTGTTTGTCCTTTCTCTATCAGTTTGGAAAAGGGTTATATAGATGTGGTTTGATATACCTACCAAAGGCCTATGGTTGGGCGCCTTGGTTGGCATTGGTATGTTAAGAATGTTGGTTGGCGAGGGTTTCGAGGTCAAACCTATGGGCCCCATCCCTGCTTGGTTAATATACAATGTGTTGGATATAAGTATGTCTACATATGCTATGTTTGGTGAATGGTATTTGTAGCACATTATCCCATCTCTGTCAAGGTTGGGCGTTCGATCCTTGTTCGTTACAACAAAAGAAATATTAATGGTGTAGACCTCATTTGACCGTCTGCGGTGTGCCATGTGGTGCCCAATGATTGGGCCACGTAGTGCCTTTGGATTGGTCCACCTCATTTTTTATCATGTTTCATGTGTATTTCTACATCAACCGCCACTAGGATTCCACATCATGCCATGTGGGGTGTTTGGAGGGTGCCACATAGTGCCTCCTAATGGTGACGTGTGGCACTGTCAATGCCAATTTTTCCATGTTTCCACAAAGATTCAGGTGAGCATAACTTTGTCATACATACTTAGTTTGAGGTGGTGTTCATGTCATTGGAATCGTCTTGAAAATATCTATGACTTGGTGTTGGTTTTTTTGAGATTTGAGGACTTTGAATTTTGAGACTTTCTAGATCCTACTGGATCAATCATCCCCATTGAGGAGATTTTGGGCCTTCAAAATACTCATCAATCAAAATTTTGGTGAGAGAATTTCTCTTTCACTTTCTCCTTTTCAATATGCCATGCCTTGCTGGGATGCATTCCTTTGAAACCCACTCAATGGTACTCCAGATCTCCTCATCGTGAAGTCCTAGTTCTTTTGTCCAAGATGATGTCTTCAGGCAACTTGTCCAAGTACTCTAGAGAAAAATGATCCATTGATTCAACTTGACCACTCTCTTATGGATCCATTATCATGGGAGGTTCATAAAGTTTCAAGCTCTCTGCATCGCCTAAGGAATACATTTGCATATAAGCTGGAATATCAATGTGGTAAGAATTTGTCCAAATATTTTCTAAGATGGTGAACGAACCATATCTAATTGGTTTCAAATTCCTTCTTCCTTCTACCTATCCTTAGTAATATGAAGCCATACTCAATCTCCATCCTAGAACTAATGATCAACTCTATACTTTTCATGTCAGGCTTTATAATGTGCCTGACTCTTCTACAAATGTTCCTGCAACGATCGATGTATCATATGGATCCTCTGAATGAACTTGCGAGCTCTATCTTCATCACTTTGTTCATTAGAATCCTCATCTTTCCTAAAGACCAAATCTAAGGGTGACTTCGACAAGCACCCAAAGCACGTCTCAAATGGTGAGCTTTGAGTAGAAGAGTGCAAAGCTTTGTTGTATGCATGTTTAACATAATGTATTTTTTCATCCCACAACTTAGGATGCTTGTTGTAGTACCCTCGAAGAAAATGAACCAATGTTTTGTTTACAACCTTTGTTTTTCCATTGGTATGTGGATGGAAATTCATACTCCTCTTTAGCTTTATGTCCATCATTCTTCACAAACTTGTCCAAAACTCCCCAAGGAAACAAGAAACTTGATCCATGACTATGGATGTGGGTAGTCCAAAATGGAACCATACATGCTAAAAAAAAAATTGAGTAGTTTTCTCAGCAATAATACGTTTTTCACAGGGCATCAAGACACGCACATATTTCTAAACCTATCAGCTACTACATACAAATAGTCATGACCCCTTTTGACAAAGGTAACCCCCTAGAAAATCCATGGAGACACTCTCCCAAGGATGAGAAGGAATAAGGAGTGGTGTGGATAGCCCCAATTTTCTATTAGTGGGCTTACAAGTAGAGCACATCACATGCCCCTTTACATACTTGGTTACAATTTATTTCATCTTAGGCCAATAACAAAACCTCTACAAATGAGCTAAGGTTTTTCCTACCCCAAAATGACTAGACACAAGACAAGTGTGAGCTTCTTGAATTACATGGACTCTTTCACTTGTAGGAATACATAACTTGTGAAGATGGTAGAGTAACTCACCCTACCATTGACATAGCAAATTTTCCCTGCACCAACAAGGGGAACAAACCCGATCACAGACCCCAAAAAGACTTGTTTTCATTTGGAACGGCTAGTTCCAACGGGGTTTGACGGACACCATAAACTGTTAAATGCGTTGAAAGATTGCTTCTGGGAAGAAGACTTCAATTAAATCAACAAAATAAAACAGCAAACCTCTATGTGTCAAATACTATCTAAACTACTTAAGCTACTCTAATCTAGTCCTAACCATGCTAATCTATCCTGCAGGAGAAAAACAAAAGGAGGTTAAACATCATATATAAATCCCAAGTCCAAATGAATCAATTACTAGTCCACATAAAAACTAGGTTGTATTAAATCCTAATCACAATGCAATAACTTATACAGGAATATACATTCCTTTCCATACAAATAACACTTGCAACTGATGTTCAACAAAGTCTGGAATCAGTAACTTTTCATGAATTATCAATGTTATTGAATTACATTCAAATAACCAAGAACAATCATGAACTAGTGGTTAACAATATGCACAAAGAAAATCACATTTATTTTCGTGCCAGCAACAACACATTGATTCTAAACATATGAGATAAAAGGAAAATAAATTTGAAACACAGGCTCCTTCTTGAACCAAACAATCCTCTTTATTCACAATAAATCAAAGTTGTTTTCTCCAAACAAAAAGCCCCCCTCTCCTATCCGGAGGGAATATTTATGCAGTTGGAGATGACTCTCGATATTCCCTTAACCTTTCGCCTTCCCCCTATTTCCTTCGATATACAGATCAGAATAGACAGATGTAGAACAATTGGTGTCACTACTAACACGTAGAGAGAATTTTCTGTCACTGGAGTGCTTCGTTTCCTGGGGAAATGAGTAGATGTTGATTAGAAGAGGATGAGTTTGTGTCATCTCTTCATGATGAGATATGGGGCAGTTTCACTTTCGGAATACACAGGCAACACCTGGAAACTAACTGAGAATGTCAAAGGACGGTTCTTTCAACAGAAAATATCCGCTTATATGAGTTCTCTGGATCCACTTATGCATCCTTTACTCCTTGCCTGCAGAGATAATAGACACCAGTCATGCTTATGAAAATACGACAGAAATGCTTTAAAACATAAGTCTTGCGTTTATTGCATCAAATGTGAAAGAATCGACCCCTGATTTTAAATTTATGCATTGATTAAGTCCCGCGAGTTCGAATCCGATTTATATTGGAAATCATGGCATAACACATAACCGGATGGTATTTCGGAAGGGGTCTAAGTGGTAACCGGTATTGCGAGGACGGCCCCTGATTCCATTCTTCAAGTGACACGTGGCAGCTATGAGGAAAGAGGATATCGCTTTTTGGATGGGTATTCCTCAAGCAACTCGTTCACCCAAAATCTGCGTGGACCATTGGATCCACAAAGGGTAAACCAATGGTGGAGGGACTTAACACAGGAAAACACTGAAAACCCCATGGCTGGCTCGTACAGCTGGACTTGAAATATCATTAATGAGAACCTATATCCTATCAGGTCTGCCATATGAGTTTTCCCATTAAAAATCGTGACCACGACAATTTATCGAATGCACAGGAATATACATGAAAACCCGCAGTCTGGTCGTACAACCGGACTTGAATAATTATATACCAAAGCCTATAATCATCAGCGGGTCCGCTGTATAACACTATCTTTTCAAAATTGGGTTCGGAATTTTTTGACGAAAATACAAAGGAATACATGGGAAAACCTGCGGCCGGGCCATACAGCCAAACTTCAAAATTTATGCATACAAGTTAATAATTATCGGCGGGTCCGGAATATCATAGCGCACCTTATATATAACCTTGGCAACCTGCCGATTGCGAAGTGTGATGGGGCTTCGGATCCGACATATATGTGTGTGTGTGTGTGTGTGTGTGTGTGTGTGTGTGTGTGTGTGTGTGTTAATACCACCAGCGGGTCCGCAATGTTAGACTCCCTTTGAAAAAACCTCGCCCTCAATATCTTTCGAAAACAAATAAATACACAGGAAAACTCAAGCCCGACCGTTAGGCCGGGCTTGAAATATTATATGTCAGGCTCTATAATCATCGGCGGGTCCGGGTGATAACATGTGCCATATATATAACCCTGGGTTTTGCCGATAGCGATAAGCGATTGGGGGGGGGGACCTGATTAGATATATATATATATATATAATATATATATATATATATATTGTAGTTGATAGCCTTGTCGGGTCCACCAAATCGCATTGGCCTTATGGCTTGGCTTTGACTCATGTCGACCGCGATATGAAATATAGTCCTAGACCCGACATATGTATGAAATATGGTTAATAATGTCGTCGGGTCCGAGCTATAGTAATGCGCAGTGATGATTGCGATAGGCCAAAAAAGGGTGATTTATGTGTTTTGTGAAGTGTTTCCTTTGTAAAGGGTTATAATGGAATAAGGTGCCATAGAAGGTTTTTGGAGGTTGAAAAGGTGCCTATGGAGGATATGAATGAAGGACTAGAAAGGGTCATAAATAGATCATGCGGCAAATGTTTAAGCAGGGGGGCTTGATCATTAGGAATTGGAGATTTGGATCGGCAACGAGTTAAAGTCTCTGAAATAAAACAGATCATTCAGAGATGTGGAAGATCAACTTTAGGGGACCCATTAAAAATTGCTACCAAGGTAGGTTTTGATAGGGTGGTAGTTGTGACCACAACAAATGGCGAACCCCTGGGCGAACCAGTTATCTTTGTTTCCAAATAAGCCTCAGATCAATAAAACATCAGGGTTTTAAGATAAACTTGAAATGCAAACTGTACAGATGAAGAGGCATGGATTCCACTTCAACCTTAATTGTTTCAGGCGGGATAAAGACAAATAGCTTCTTCTTACTGACAAGGTTTTGATAGGCATTCTCCAATGGTCATATTATGGGGTTTATTGACCTTCCTTTACCTGTTTTCTACTTTCAAAAATCCTTTCGGGACCGTCACTGGTCTGTCAATACATGTTCAGGTGTGTACCTCAGCTCTTTATTGCTCCTCAAACTTGATGTAGATATGTTTATCTGCACTTTATATGAGAATTTTAGTGCTATATTTTCATATGATTGAATGGGGCGCAGTCATGGATCATGCCATATGTTTAAACCGCTTACGCAAGGTTGGGTTTGTTGTATCAACCGGTACTCTGAACCCAACAACAGTCCTTACTCTAACCGGCTTCCCAAACAACCTATCCTTCCAGATTGGCACAAGGACTTGACATTTCATTTTCTTTTAAATAAGTCCTTCCAGTTTTAGGCACAAGGACTAGAGCACAACTAGATTTGCCACATGGTATATGACAGTGAGTTTAGCCCATGAAAGGAGATTTACTTTTAGATAACAAGTATTGGACAATTTAGTGGGGAGGATGGAACCAATGGAGAATGACTGTAAACCTTACAGGAATGTATAGGCTAGGTCTGAGTGGAATTTATTTAAAATGCAGCGTTCCTCCATGCCAGTCCAGCTGTAGTTACACATTATTTGTTTTATAAAGATGCCCCCACATGCTCCAAATATCCAAGTTATCAATAGATATCACCTAGTTCCCAATAGATGCCAATGAGTGGCTTCGATTTGAATTCCACCGCTGATTTACAAGTTCTCATGGGCTCATTGAAAATTTGTTTGATTTGCAAGGTAATGATGGATTTAGAGTCAGCAGACTTACTAGCAGGTTAATGATGAAAGTAAAGGATGATGGTGGTGAATGAGTGCAATCTAAAAAGGTAAAAGTGAGACTAGAGGACCGAAATCAGTTAACTGAAAAGGACTGTAATTCAAAATAGAAGGAAAATGAACTTTGCAGAAAAACAAGAAAGGAAAAGGTGGAAATGTGACTAAACTAACAGTAAAATAAAATAAATCTTAACCTACTCAAGAGGTAACCACCATGTGGTGGCTACTGGAAGTATCTTTTGAGATGATGGCCATTAACAGGGAGTTTTTCAGTTTCTCCCTGTAAAGTTTTCAATCTGTAAGTTCCCTAACCAATTTTTTCCACAATTTGGCATGGGCCCAGCCATAAGTGTTGGAATTTCGTGTGTTTACCTTTTAGCTCACTCAGCTTGTCCCATTTCAGGACTAGCTTCCCTACTTGGAAATCTTTATCTTCTGTCAGATGATGATCAAACCCTCTTTTCACAATCATTTGGTGATTTCTGGATTTATCTCTCAATTCCTCCAAAGTCATCAATTGGTTGATCCTCTCTTGAAGAAAGGCTAAAGGTGTTCCTCTTGAAGCTTGGGAGAACTGTAGAGAGGGGAGGGTTACGTTGGGAGGCAGGATGGCTTCCTATCCATAGACAAGGAAGTATGGGGAGTTTCCTAAGTCCACTTTTGGGGTGACCCTATCGGCCCAAAGGGCATTTGTTAGAGCGTTGTGCCAGTTCCTCTGGTTGTTAGCGACGGACTTACAGCTTATGCATATGAGGTTCTTATTTGAGGACTCTGCAACTCCATTTCCCTAGGGTTAATAGTTTGATGCATACCATATGTGAATTGATTTATCAATAGAAAATTCCATCAGTTTCAGTGATGAAAGGTAAGAAGCATTATCAAATATGAGAGCGTCAGGGATGCCATACCTACTGACAATGAATTTCTCAATCAATGATATTACCTCATCTTCATTTACCTTCCGAAGCGGGATGTCTTCGATCCATCTGGTGAAGTAGTCGATCATTGTGAGTATATACTTATGCTGTTGTGAAGAGTTTGGCGTGATCTCGCCTATGACATCTAGACCCCATTGCTAGAATGGGCAACAAATCATAACGGGCCTGAGGGGAACAACATGCTTTCTTTCTCGTCCTGCGGCGGTTTGACACACCTTGCATTTGCGAGCATAGGCATGCGAGTCTCTGAACACTATTGGCCAATAATATTCGGCTCTTAGTATTTTGTGAGCAGTGGTCTCTCCACCATAGTGACCACCTGCTAGGTCGTCATGCATTTCTTTCAAGACATGGTCAGCATCATCCTTTTCTAAACACCTCAGCCAGATTCCATCATAATTTTTTCTATATAATATGTTATTGGCCAACTGATACTGATTAGATTTCAATCTGAGTGCTCTCCTTTGTGATGCATCCATGTGTTTAGGACATGATCCCCATGTGAGATAGAAGTGTAGGTCGTAATACCACGACTCAATATCCAAAAGGGCTTCCGACGTTTCTTGCTCATACATCAGCACTTCGTTAATCCATAGGGGCTCCTCCCTGAATTACATTTGTGCATATTGCATGCTCTACGTTTCTGGTTCTTCAGACGCCCGTTCTTTATCCGCCAAGGCTTCTGCTGCTAGCCTGCAAAGTCCCTGCCCTCGAACTATCTGTGCTAGCTTAATCTTGAGGTTGAACTCTTGAAGGGCAGCTATCCAATCCCCTCTCCATTCACCCATTTCCTTCTACACGAAGAGGGCTCTTACAGCAGGATGGGGAATGATTACTTTGGTCCTAGTCTTTAGTAAATAAGGGTGGAAATGTTCTACGGCCTTGAAAACCGCAAAGCCCTGTTTCTCCACATCTGGGGTAGTTGAGTTCTACCCCTTGGAGATTAGAGCTCATATAAGAAATAGGGACTTTGTTGCCTTCGTTATTTTTCTGAGTGAGTATTGTGGCAAATGAAACATCAAAAGAAAAAATGTACAAGAAGAATTCTTTGTTGAAATCGTGGTTGACCAATGCAGGAGCTTCAGTGATGGCTTCCTTGATTCGCTGAAACGCTTTCTTGGCTTCATCGCTCCACTTATACACAACGTCTTTCTTCATCATTAGCTGCATGGGGCGCGCTATTTCGGCGAAAACTAAGACAAATTTCCTAACGAAATTGATCTTCCCAAAGAAATATTGCATTGCTCTTTTATTTGCAGGGGATTGTATTCACATGATAGTCTCTATTCGTTCAGGATCAATAACAATGCCTTCTTTAGAGAGGATATGACCCAGTAGTTTCCCCTCTATGACTGCGAAGACACTCTTCTTGGGATTCAACGATATCTTGTATCTTCGGCATCTTTCGAAGATTTGTTTCAGGTGACAAATATGATCCCTTCTGTGATATGAATACACTATAATGTCATCCATGTATACTACTACTGATCTGCTAATCAACCCTCAGAAAGCTATATACATAGCTCTCTGGAATGTGGCGCCTACATTAATAAGTCCAAAAGGCATTTTGCGATATGCGTAAGTGCCCCATTTCTTGTTGAAGGTTGTCTTAAGCTGATCCCCATTAGATACTAACACTTGATTGTATCTTGAAAATCCGTCTAATAGGGACAACATTTTAGACCCAGATACGCACTGAAGAATGTGTTCCATAGGAGGGACAGGGTAGTTATCCTTTTGCGATGCTTTGTTCAAGTTTCTAAAATCAATACACAACCTGATGTCTCCATTTTTCTTTCTCACTGGAACGAGATTGGCTACCCAACGTGTGTGTCTGATAGGAAAGATGATTTTAGCATCCAGCATTTTGTTTAATTCTTTCTTCACCAACGGTTCTAGGCTTGGATGCATCTTACGAAGTTTTTGTTGCTAGGGCCTAGCCTCCTTTTCCAAAGGAATTACATGTTGCATAATGCTGGTATCAAAGGTTTTTAGGTCCCCATACGTCCATGCAAATATGTCCTTGTATTCCTTAAATAGCTTGACAAATGCAACCTTTTCTTGTGGAGAGCACCCCAAGCCCAAATTAATATTTTTTGGGTCTTCTTTGGTCCCAAGGTTGACCGATTCATACTTCATGGATGAGCTATGTGTTTTCTAGTTAGTCAGCTTCTTGAATTTATCATGCAAGTCATACAAGTGCTCCATCTTAACAACTGACTTGGGAATCACATTGGACTAATCCTTTTCCTCATCTTCCCTCTCGTTGATAAGCCTGTCGTGCTCCTTTTCATCAATGACTGCATTCTTGAATGTCTTATCGCAGTGCAAGAACTCAAGGATTTTCTCGTCATCTTCGAACACCTGCCAATTTGAGATGTTATCAGGCATGGATGGTCTGAAGATCAATTCAACAGAACATTTATTTTTCTTCAATCTAAAATCAGGCAAAAGTTTAGCAGCCGTACTAGCCATCAAATCATCATCTTGGTTTTGCCCTCGAGGTATGTATGTGAAATTAAAAGAATCAAAACTGTCAATTAAGCTCCATACCTCATTCTGGTACCTTACCAGGTGTGGTGAATTGCAATGTATCCTTTTCCTTACCTGATCCACCATTATCTGTGAGTCACCAAAAACTTTAAGATTTTTTACCTTCATATCAATGGCTTTCTTCAGTCCCTGCAGCAAGCCTTCATATTCTATTGTATTTTTGGTGCATGCGAACTCCAACCAGCTGGCCATCAAATGTCGGTTCCCTTGCAAGTCAATGAGAATGCTCCCAGCACCTGCACCTTCAAGGCAGTTAGAGCCATCAAAATAGAGTGTCCAAAAAATAGAATCTAATGTTACATCAATTGAACTACTATATATGAAATTAGTCCTATCATCTACTATATTACAAGGTGGTTCATCAGTTGGATTACAGGGGAGAGCTTCCAACTGTGTGTTTATTGCAGTTTCTTCAGTTGTTTCTGCATGGAATTCTCCAAAACAGGTTTCTGTGGCACAAACATTGAAACTATAATTCCAAAGTATATAGTTGGTAAACATTACAGGTTCATTGGGATCGTTTAGCTCTGTCACTACATACTTCATGCATCTTTCACGATCAACTCTCAGCATATCACCTTTCCCCTTCTAAGGCAGCAACAGATGGGATCAATCAGTTGAGAAATATCCATTCAGTTTTGCTGACCAATCCCTACTAAGTAGCATTCCATAAGCCTCGGGTATATCGACTACCACTATATCAATGGCTTGTGTGTATTGTGGTTTAGCAGTCATCCAGATCAATACATCTTTCAATTCCCCAATTACTTTCACATTTGTCCTATCTAATTGCATGATTTGAGTTCCAGTTTTCTCAGGTACCGCATGAAGTATTTTAGCAACAGAGTAAGGCATCACAGTGGAAGAGGCACCTAAGTCTACCAAGCAATTGTATATGTTCATGTTGAAGATTTCAAAAGTGATTAGGAAAGGGGGAGTCATGGATTTTAATTTCCTTCATATCATGGCTGCACTGACATCTTGAGGGTTTCGATTCATTTTTGATAGGGTGGCTTCCATGGTTGCTGGCTTTTGGTCTGTGCTGAGAGTACTAACAGGCCTGGAGATTGACTTTTAGGTTTGGCTGCTCCGGACGGTGGGAGTTTTGCAGTTCCGCTCATTCATAGCTTTCAAGAGCAAATCTCTTTGCTGCGTTAATTTCAGTAAATCAAAGTATTTGATATTTTCCCTAGATTTCTTAAGGTCATCCACAATATTGTAATCAATGTTATAAACAGGATAGGGTAGAGTAAAGATACCGGTTTTTCCATTCTTAGGTGGCACTTTACCATTTTGAGTCGCCTTTGTTGCATTTGGAGATGCATTTCCTTTCTCTGGATGGTTTGCAACTGGGGTATTCTTGGACTAACCACTAGGTCTGCCCTTCTCAACAGGAAGTTTGGGAGCGGGTGCCTTCACAGGGCAAACATCTTTCTTGGTCTGATCTACAGGCTTCATCACATCTGCAAGTGGCCCCTTGCTTCATGTGTGGATTTCATTAGTGTGGATCTTTGCCATATTGTCTCCTTGGTCATCATCGTTCTATTTGTATAGAAATCCCATAGTACTTTTATTTGAGATTCTTTTTCCAGGGGCTCTTCTACTTGGTATTCTTCCTCATCTTCTTGTTCTGGCTCTAGCTCCACTATAGGTTCTTCTTGGTTAAGGAGTGATCCGATAAGAGCCATCTCTTCTGTATTTAAATTCCCTTCATTGGGTGGAGCAGGTAGTACAAGTGGACCATGACCACCTTCTTTCTTCTTACAATAGAAAGGTTTGAAAGGTTTTCTGTTGTTATACTCTCCTCCACTCCCGCTTGTACTCTCTCTAGAATTCCTTTTCATATCGATGACTATATTTTTCAACTTCTTAATTATCCGATGTAAACCTTCTACATCTGTGGTATCCTTTTCTTTGGTTTCATCCCCTTTGTTATCACTCCCATTATTCTTGTTGGATGCTTGAGGGGCTTTCTTTTCTCCAGTTGTATGATGACATGCTGTGAGACTGAGCATTTCATTCTCGACTTTTATTGCTTCATCAATAGCACCCTGAAAGGTTTGTGTGTTACTCCTTTTGACCCACATCGCAGTAGGGGCAAGGAGAGCAGTGATGGAGAATTCCATGAGCACCTCCTAAGTAGGTCTAGTGATGGTCAGGATTCTGTTGAACAAGGTGTTGAACCGGATGTTAAAATCCTTAACCTTTTCTTGGGTTTCCATTTTCAAATGGGATAGTTCTAGAGCTAAGGCTGCAGGGGTTATTTCATCGTCGTACTTGTCTAAAAAGGCCTGTTGAAAGGCAGCCCATGAGGTGATCGATCTGGTTCTCAAGCTAAAGTACCATGTGGAAGTTGCGCAATTCAGGGTAAAAGGGAATATGCGACATACCATATCTTCATCAGCCACCCCCAACATGCGCACGGCCAGGAAGAATGAGTGAATATAGTTATCAGCGGTGTCTCCCTTCCCAGGCTCGAATTTAGGCAGTACTCTTTCTGCATTCTTGGGTAGGGGATGTTCCTGTCCAGGTATCACTACGGCATCCTCAGCGAGCCAGGGAGGAAGTGCTCCCGCAGGAGGTGGGAGTTGGTTCCCACCTAGTTGGAGCTGATTCCCACCTGGAAGAGGAACGTTAGCCATATTGTGGATAAGGATGTTCTGGTTGAGGGTTTCTACCCTAGGATTTTCCAAATCAGGCTAGGGATTGCCTTCAGAAGGGGAATCCTCAAGAATTTCTTCCCAAGGAGAGTCGATACTCTGCAAAGAATCAAGCACAATATCTTCAAGAGAAGGGGTTGCAGATGTCTCTTCGTTTATGTGATAGACCCTTGGCTTTATTTTTGCCGTTGGAGGTAAAGATTGAAAGATAGGGAGATGTGATAGGGAACGAGCATAAGCCTGAGTAAGTCTTCTGACTGGTTGTTCCTGAGTGACAGGGTACTCCCACAGTTTCTCTTCCTTGGGTGACCTAGAAATAGGACTTAGAAGGGTCTCTATTTCCTCGAAATGGGGCTCTTTCAAATGGGTGGAGTGGTCTTTTCGACCTCTACGATCCATACATTAATCCTTTTGAATCCATGCGTGGAACTTATAGATGAAATCTTGAAAAGCTGTGGATGGTGGTTTAGGGCCTCCTTCTAGCACCAATTTGTTGACATGGCAAATTTTTGTTGCACCAACAAGGGGAACTAACCCGATAACATACCCCAATTAAACTTGTTTTCATTTGGAATGGCTAGTTCTAATGGGTTTTACGGGACCCCGTAAATTGTTAAATGCATTGAAAGATTTCTTCTAGGAAGAAGACTTCAATTAAATCAACAAAATAAAACGGCTAACCCCTATGTGTCAAATCCTATCTAAACTACTTAAGATACTCTAATCTAGTCCTAACCATGCTAATCTATCTTGCAGGAGCAAAACAAAAGGAGGTTAAACATCATATATAAATCCCAAGTCCAAATGAATCAATTACTGGTCCACATAAGAACTAGGTTGTATTAAATCCTAATCACAATGCAATTACTTATACAGGAATATACATTCCTTTCCATACAAATAACACTTGCAACTAATGTTCAACGAAGTCTGGAATCAACAACCTTTCATGAATTATCAATGCTATTGAATTACATTCAAATAACCAAGAACAATCATGAACTGGTGGTTAACAATATGCAAAAAGGAAATCACATTTATTTTCGTGCTAGCAACAACACACTGATTCTAAACATATGAGAGAAAAGGAAAATAAATCTGAAACACAGGCTCCTTCTTGAACCAAACAGTCATCTTTATTCACAACAAATCAAAGTTTTCTTCTCCAAACAAAAAGCCCCCCTCTCCTATCTAGAGGGAATATTTATGCAGCTAGAGATGACTCTCAGTCTTCCCTTAACCTTTCACCTTCCCCTGTTTCCTTCGATATACAAATCAGAATACACAGATGTAGAACAATATGTGTCACTGCTAACATGTAGAGGGCATTTTCTATCACTAGAGTGCTTCGTTTCTTGGGGAAATGAGTAGATGTTGATTAGAAGAGGATAACTATGTGTCATCTCTTCATGATGAGATTTGGGGTTGTTTCGCTTTCAGAATATACAGGAAACACCTGGAAGCAGACTGAGAATGCCAGAGGTCGGTTCTTTCAACATAACACATCCACATATATGAGTTCTCCAGATCCACTTATGCATCCTTTACTCCTTGCCTGCAGAGATAATAGACACCAGTCATGCTTATGAAAATACAATAGAAATGCTTTAAAACATAAGTCTTGCATTTATTACATCAAATGTGAAATACTTGGCCCTTGATTTTAAATTTATGCATTGGTGAATTCCAGCGAGTGCGAATCCGATTTATATTGGAAATCATGGCATAACACATAACTGGATGGTATTTCGAAAGGGGTCTAAGTGGTAACCGGTATTGCGAGGACGACCCTGATTCCACTCTTCAAGCGACACGTGGCAGCTATGAGGAAAGAGGATACCGCTTTTCAGACGGGTATTCCTCGAGCAACTTGTTCACCCAAAATCTGCGTGGACTGTTGGATACACAAAGGGTAGATCAATGGTGGAGGGACTTAACACAGGAAAACATCGAAAACCACATGGTTGGGCCATACATCCGGACTTGAAATATCATGAATGAGAACCTATATCCTATTAGGTCCGCCATATGGATTTTCCCATTAAAAATAACGACCACAACGATTTATCGAATACATAGGAATATATGTGAAAACCTGTAGCCGGGCCATACAGCCGGACTTCAAAAATTATATATCGAAGCCTATAATCATCGACAGGTCTACGGTATAACAATATCCTTTGAGAATCGGGTCCGGAATGTTTTGACGAAAATACAAAGGAATACATGGGAAAACCTGCGGCCGATCCATATAGCCAGACTTCAAAATTTATGCATTCGAGTTGATAATTATTGGCGAGTCCGGAATATTGCAGTGCGCCTTATATATAACCCCAGGAACCTGCCAATTGCAAAGTGCAACGGGGCTTCGGACCCGACGTATATGTGTGTGTGTGTGTGTGTGTGTGTGTGTGTGTGTGTGTGTGTGTGTGTGTGTGTGTGTGTGTGTGTGTGTGTGTGTTAATACCGCTGATGGGTCCGCAATGTTAGACTCCCTTTGAAAAAACCCAGCCCTCAATATCTTTCGAAAACAAAGAAATACATAAGAAAACTCAAGCCTGGCCATTAGGCTGGACTTGAAATATTATATGCCAGGCCCTATAATCATCGGTGGGTCCGGGTGATAATGGTGTGTCATATATATAACCCCTGGGTTCCGCTAATAGCGATAAGCGATTTGCGGGGGGGGACTGATAATATATATATTGTAGCTGATAGCCCTGTCAGGTCCACCAAATCGCATCGGCCTTGTGGCTTGGCTTTGACTCCCGCCGGTTGCAATATGCGATATGGTCTCGGACCCGACATATGTATGAAATATAGTTAATAATGCCATCGGGTTCGGGCTATAGTAATGCGTAGTGATTATTGCGATAGGCCAAAAAAGGGTGATTTATGTGTTTTGTGAAGCGTTTCCTTTGTAAAGGGTTATAATGGAATAAGGTGCGATAGAAGGTTTTTGGAGGGTTCAAAAGGTGTTGATGGAGGATGTGAATGAAGGACTAGAAAGGGTCATAAATAGATCATGCGGCAGATGTTTAAGGAGGGGGGCTTGATCATTAGGAATTGGAGATTTGGCTCAGCAACGAGTTAAAGTCTCTGAAATAAAACAGATCATTCAGAGATGTGGAAGATCAACTTTAGGGGACCCATTCAAAATTGCTACCAAGGCAGGTTTTGATAGGGTGGTAGTTGTGACCACAACACCTACAAATGATAGTTCTCCACCTATGATCCATGGTTCATCCTCTCATAAAAATATTTAAAATCTTCATTAGTAGCATAATGTTCAACATAGATATCATGAGATAAGAATCATTCTTCAAAACAATAGATGGAGAAACAGGAGGTATAAAAAGCATATATACCACTTTGTTACTTGTACCCTTCATTTACTTGATTAGTAAATGGAACTATTGAAGAAATCACATCCACCTGAAGCGACAAGCTTGTTGCAACTTTGGCTACGATTAAAGGTGTTGTAATGGTTGATTGTATGTATGTATGGTAGTCTCCTTACGTATTATGTAATGCTTCCATTTTTTGACTCTTTGAACCAAGGCTTACAACTCTTTGTCATATGTGGGATAGTTAACAGCATCTTGAGAGAAAGTTTAAAAGTGGTAACAAACAGGCTTATGATGCTACATCAACATTACACCCATGGCATATTCGTTGGCATCCATCTTGATCTTGAATGGTTGTTGAAGGTCTCGCAAGGCTAGTACTGGCATTATGTTGATCTTTTCCTTAAAGGTGTTGAAATCTTTCTTCTGCTTTCCTACCCACTTAAAAACCTACTTTGCACTATACATGACCACATTTGGAAGGTTCACATCCAAAATTTCCCTCTTGGGAGGAAATCCACCTGGTTCCTAAAAAACATCATTAGAGTTAAAAACAATATCAAACATTTATTTCCTGTGACAAGGATTGCAACCTTTCAAAGCATCATATATCTCAACGTATTTTTCCCTCACAACCATAAGCATACACTTCTTGTTCGAGTTTATGAGTCTCTTCATTTGTCCTGCACTAACAAGAGTTGAATTGACTTTCATGAAGTGAGTTAAGGCAATATATTCCACCCCATATTTGGTGAGATGGTACTTGTTCTCATGCCTGAAAAATATTGCTTTATTATCATATAAGTATGGGCTTCCTAAGATTATGTCACAAATGTCAAGTGGGACAACATCTAAATCAACCTCATCTATTAACTTTAAAGTAATAACAAATATGACCCTACACTCCATGGTGACATTGATTTTTGCATTGTCGCACACCCAACTAAGAGGATAAGGTTTTAGATGAGGTCTCATTTCCAAACCCAACTTCTTAACAATTTATTGTGACATCAAATTAACCTTATAACCCAAATCAAATAATGTATCTATTTTTGTGTGCTTAGATACAACTCTTATATGAAACAATTCACTTCTTTTTCTTTTGTCATCCTTAGATTTATTTTCAGAACTTGAACTAGAACGAAAGGAACTTTTACCTTGTACCCCAATGGTTGTGGTCTGCATCTCATCACTGGAATCAAAGCCTAGTTATTGTTGTGTTGTAGCAGTCATCTTCTACTTCCCTTTTCCACCAAACTTATTAGGCTTTAACTCTAGTTTTATTTTTCAGTAGTTTCCCTCATCATACCCATATTTCTTGCAATGGGTGCAAGAGGGATTTCCTTCCTCTTTCCTTGTTGTCGTCGTCTTCTTTCCATTTCATTTTCTTTTGAACTTATTGTTCTGGGGCTTGGATGGACGCTTATTTGTGTGATCGTCTTGTCCCTGCTTTCTCTTGTTTTCAAGATGAAATGCTTTCACACTAGCTTCATCTAGATTAGTGGGATCAAACAATAACAATGAGTGGCGAAGATAACTATGTAAAGAACCAATGCATTTCATCAAAGTTTCTGGTGAGTCTGAAGGAATATTTAATGTTAATGCATGCTTCCTAAGCTCTTATGTAAAAATTTGAACATTCTGACATGTACCGTGTCTCAAGTTTTGCCACTCCATCATGCCTTTTTCCTATAACCCAATGGGTAAAATTTCCCTCTTAATGCAAAAACAAACTCATACCATGATGAGAGGAGTTTATGATTATTCTTACTACCTTTCTAAAATTTTCTCTCCTACCATATAAGAGTTGTGCCTCCTAGCTGAAGAGATGCAAATTAAATCTTTGCTTTTGTTATGCAACCAGCTCACAAAGTAGAAGAAAATATAGATCAATGACTTGAAAATTATCCTCTTCAAGGGGAAACTTCCTTTACATTACATAAATTATTAATTCTTCGTTGATACAAATGATAAGACCTTCTTAGTATATATAGGATACTAAGGGGTCACAATATAATCAGAGTTTGCATTGCAATAATAATGTAAGAGCACAACAATAACAATAGTGGGCTTCTATGGGGCACAACAATAACAACATGGGGGATACATGGGCACAAAAATAACAATAGGGGGCTACACTAACAATAACAATAAGGGGGATACACTAGTATTATAGGGATCTAACATGCCCCTCTCCTTCAAAAGTATTGTCCTCAACGCCTGAATAGTTTCAAATGATTCTATATAAAATTCTAATCCTCCCATGTCGAATCTTCAGGGGGTAAGTTCTTTCACTTAATGAGATACTCTGAAATTAATCGGTTTTGTAGTTTTCTGGTTCTTGTTTCTATGATTGCTTCAGGCTCAAATATGACTTTTCTTTCTTGGTGAAGTTTTGGCAACATTGTTTGAACTGAGATCTTGTCACTGATAACCTTCTTTAAGCATGGAACATGGAAAATTGGGTGTACTCGAGAAGATGCAGGAAGCTCCAATTTGTATGCCATATTACCAGTATTTTGCAATACCTTGTAAGGACCATAGTACTTGGGTGACAATTTATTATCCTTCTTAGCTTTCTTGAGGGACATTTTTTTGTATGGTTATAGCCCTAAAAATATCCAATCCCCTACATCAAAACTTCTTTCATTGTGATGTTGATATGCCTATTGTTTCATTTGATTTTTCACCAGAGTGAGGTTATCCTTTAAGAGTTGGAGAACTTGTTGTTGATGCTCGATGTGATCTTCCACTGCTTGAACGTTGGAATTTTCTCTTAAAGATAATGTGAGGAATGGTGGATGGTATCCATAAAGTGCCATAAATGGGGCCATTTTTGCTGCAGTATGGAAGGAAGTGCTATACCACCATTTAGCTAGAGGTCGCCACCTGACCCATTGTGTTTGTTTATCATATACAAAGAAATGAAGATATTCTTCCAAACATTTGTTCACTATCTGAGTTTTCTCGTCAGATTGAGGATGATAACATGAGTTATGAGCTAATTGGTATGTGATTCTATCCTTTCTTTTGAAATGATAAAGTACATGCAGTGTTGAATTATTTTATTAACTCAAATTTATTATTTGTTTAATTTGAGTAAATCAACATCTGTTTTTTATATTAAAAATGATAGTTTATCAATCTTTCTCTCGTTATCAAGATAGAGTATTTTCTGTCATTTAGATTATTTTCATTATATGCAAATAAACATTAAAAAACGTAAAAATATAATTAATGTTTAATAAGCTCTTTAAAACAGGGTGTAAAGTTTTGTAGATGTTCTATGCTAAGAGCAATTTCACTTTTCTCACAGCAATCATACAAGTAGTTAAGCAAAATGCAGATAGAACATATAAGCAAATCTTACAGAAGACAAATCAGAAACAGGAAAAATGTGTGTGTTCGTTTCGGCGGTCAACAGGATGCTTCAACCAGCAAAGTCTCCTTTGGTCAGCCAGCCCAGATGTGTCACAACAACCCTCCAACCAGTAGATGAGTCAACCCAAGTCAATTCTGCAAAATTCAACGCTGTCCTGAAAAGTCAACGCAGGGGCAGCAAGCTAAAAGTCAACGCAGCAGCAAAACGGTCAACTCTTTGACCTCGATTTTTGGTGCCAGGTAGTACGGCCTTCAAAAATCGAACTTCCCACAAATTTTCAGCTTGATTGGACCAAGGGTTGACCAAAGTCAACGGTGGTCAAACTTTCTGCAAAACCCTAGCAGCAGAAAATCCGTACAGTCTGTCCTCTTCGTCCTTCCCACGTGTGGCTGAATTCGTCCTCCAGGGAGCTCGTATTCTCTAAGATGAGAGAGGAAGATGTGAGTTGAATTGTGTTCTATTCTCTCCAACTTTTCCTGTATATATATACATCAATGAGGGTGTGTGACACATCTGTTGGGCATGTGAGCCTACATGAAAAACTGGCTGACCTTGCACATATAATTTATTAAGAATAATAAATTCAAAATATAAGTTCTGCTCATCGGATTAAGACTATTTTTATATGGATTTTACACCTCTCAGAAAGAGGAATCCAACAAAAGTATTAGCCTCTTAATCTGAGCATCAG
>APFE030988691.1:123816-251357 GCA_000404065.3 Pinus taeda
ATGGCAGATACAGACACAAGGTTCTTCTTCAATTTGGGTACATAGAGTACATCTTGTAGACGGAGGACTTGTCCTTGAGACAAGTGGAGGGTCACAGTCCCGGTCCCTTTCACAGGATAAGTGGCATTATCCCCAAGGATAATTTCTAGATTAGTATCCCTTTCAACCATGTCAGAAAATGCTTCCTTGAATCCGGTGATGTGTCTTGAGGCACCACTATCGATTAGCCAGACATCCATAGTGTCGGGCGGAGATGCAGCTGAGAGAGCAGATACTAGAATATACTCATTTCTTTTATCAACAACATTAGACTCCTCATACCTGGTATTTCTGGTCCTTTTAGAAGGTTGATTGTTTTCTCCAAAGTGAGCCTTCCTCTTTCCTTTGGATTTGTCATTTCTTCGATTCCCATTCCTTCGGTTGTTGTTGTTATCGTCACTATCGGGAGAATCCTTCTTGAAGGGGCATTCTCTAGCATAGTGTCCAGTCCTATGGCAGGTGAAGCATTTACCCTTCTTCTCTTAAGTCTTAGTCCTTCCTTTGTCCTTTGAACCACCAGAGTTCTTCTTTCGGGAATGAGCAACATAGGCAGCATTTCTTTCATTATCAAATTCCTTCATCCTTGTTTCTTCTTGCATACATCTAGACAGAAGCTCATCAAAGTTAGGAATGGTATTATTGTTGAGAATGGTAGTTGTGAATACTTGCCATTCATATGGAAGTCCTCCAAGTGCGGTGAGAACCATCTCACGATCAGCTATTGTCTCCCCAATAGCTAGCAGATTGTTCCTTGTTTCGGTCAACTTCATAAAGAAAGTTTGAATAGACTCGTCTCGGCCCTTCTTCATATTCTTCAACTTGTTCTTGAGGAATAGCACTTGGTTCACATTGTTTACTTGGAACATAAGTATCAGTTTGTCATACATCTCCTTGGATGTGCCTAGTTTAGATATGTAGGCAACCAGACTCTTATTTATGGATTCCCTGATCAGCAGCTTTGCTCTGATTTCTCCCTTCTTATACTTGTTTCTAACAGCAGCAGAGGCATTTGATGGAGGTTCTTGAATCTTCCCTGTCACATGATCTAGGAGATCATGATCTTTCAATTTGAGATCTAATATCATCTTCCAGGTATGGAAGTCATCACTTCCAGTCAGCTTGTCATTCTCCCTGAATTCAAGACTAGTTGGCTTGTCATTCTCCCTCGAACCCATTTCCTTCGATGATGATTGCTATAGATAGAGTTTGCCTTCACCTCAGCTCTGATACCATGTAAAGTTTTGTAGATGTTCTATGCTAAGAGAAATTTCACTTTTCTCACAGCAATCATACAAGAAGTTAAGCAACAATGCAGATAGAACATATAAGCAAATCTTACAGAAGACAAATCAGAAACAGTAAAAATGTGTGTGTTCGTTTCGGCGGTCAACAGGATGCTCCAACCAGCAAAGTCTCCTTTGGTCAATCAGCCCAGCATGTGTCACAACAACCCTCCAACCAGTAGATGAGTCAACCCAAGTCAATTCTCCAAAAGTCAACGCTGTCCTGAAAAGTCAACGCAGGGGCAGCAAGCTAAAAGTCAACTCAGCAGCAAAATGGTCAACCCTTTGACCTCGATTTTTGTGCCAGCTAGTACGGCCTCCAAAAATCGAACCTTCCACCAATTTTCAGCTTGATTGGACCAAGCGTTGACCAAAGTCAATGCTGGTCAAACTTTCTGCGAAACCCTAGTAGCAGAAAATCCGTACGGTCTGTCCTCTTCGTCCTTCCCACGTGTGGCTGAAATTCGTCCTCTAGGTAGCTCGTACTCTTTAGGATGAGAGAGGAAGATGTGAGTTGTGTTGTGATGAAATTCTCTCCAACTTTTCCTGTATTTATATCCATCAATGAGGGTGTGTGACACATCTGTTGGGCATGTGAGCCTACATTACAAAACTGGCTGACCTTGCACATATAATTTATTAAGAATAATAAATTCAAAATATAAGTTCTGCTCATCGGATTAAGACTATTTTTATATGGATTTTACACCTCTCAGAAAGAGGAATCCAACAAAAATATTAGCCTCTTAATCTGAGCATCAGAACATGGAGTTTGGACCTAGTTGTCCAAATTTAACACAGGGCCTATAAATCAATTTAAGTGGTTGACTGGACCCACATTCCAGTCAGGATTATCACCAATTTAGACATCCATAGTGTTTTATAAAATTATTGTGTTTGGGTCATCCCCCATCCCCCATTGTTCAGATTTTTCAAGTAAGATCTACTCATACACATCAGTTTGTATATTTGTTTATATTTACTTGTAAGTATTTAGGATGATTAGATTATATTAGTTTTATTCTTAATTATTTTTATGTATATATTTAGGTTAGATTAGTATAGGAAATCATTCCTTTGTTTCATAGAGTATATAGCCACACCAAACGAAAAGGGGTCTAATGGGACCCTAATCGAGCCAATACTCACTTGTTGTAGAAGGAATTATTCCGTTTGTCAACACAACTACAAAAGCATTCACCTTCATGAGCTTTGTAAGAATATTGACTTGAATATTTATTCCTTACAATTCCTCCCTCAATAACATTTCAAGCCATTAGATAATCTAGAATTACTTTATGATCTTTTGGAGAAACTGGAGTATAAAAAGATATTAACAAGGATTCTATCTTCAAAGAAAATTATAAGAGATTTTTGTGATAAATTTGAAGAAGACACTTTCTTTTCTTTTGAAACAATGAAATATTGTTCATAAGAACAATTGTAGCTAATATGCTCTTCCTCTACTTCAGTTTCTTTAAATGAAACTATAGAATCTAGAGGAATAATTGAATATGAAGAAGCTTGCCTTCCATGGATATTCCTTAGAGTTATTAATTTCTTAGGATCAGAAAACACTAGAAATTCTTGAGGATCCAAATTTTCTCTAGTATGCCTTTTTTTAGATGACATGACTAGAGTTATGGAGCTCACTAGGTGAAAGTATTTAGCCAACCCTTTTCCTTGGTTCACTTACAAGATAAAAGTATATATCATTCTATCCAAGATAAAATCTTCAACACTTCGGTCCTTGGCAACAGCACCAATTTGATGTTGATCTTTGAGATGTTCTTGGCTAGGGAACTATGTCAAGCATCCATTAATGTCTAATTAATTTGATTTTTTTGTATCAACCTCTTTGAACTTAAGGAAAACAGAATATGATGAAATGTATGAAGAATTAAAAAAAAAAATAGGAACAGATGATGAAGACTATGTAAATAACACTTCAACTTTTATTAGGAAAGAATGCATACTAAGCAACTAAATTCAACAGCAAATAATATATATTTGGTTTCAGGTATGAATTTTACTCATGGACTTAATGAAAAAGAAGATCATGTTAAATGAAAATTGTATCATTCATTAAAACTCACTTTATTATAATATCACAGAGATAGATATGACAGGGAATCTAGTACCCAATTGTCACATTCAGTACCCAATTGTCACATTCAAAATATATTGGCATATAACAAGAAACCAAATTCATGTGAGGAATAAGTCGTTAATAAACTATTATAACAAAAAATGTTGAATATTTCTGATTAATGAGAAACATTATTGTCCTGATTACAAATTATGGCTAATACAAAATTCTCGATCCTTTGGCATCAAGTTTTCTCCACTTTTTATACAATATGAATTATAACAACATTAGAAGACTAGAAGTACACAAATAAATTTTGAATAATCAAAAAGAGAAGAGCCAGATGTTGACTTTCATACGCTTTCATTGCAGGATTTGTTGAATCATCCTTGTGCAAATTGAACAAGTATCCTCCAATCAACATTTATAAAATAATGAAATGTGACCATTTTTTTGTATGTAATATCCAACTCATTATAATTCTCATAGGATGTTAGAGTTGAAATATTTTTTGATTTTCCATAGTAAGTAAAATTCATTGATCAATTTATCTACTATAGTCTAGCCCTTTAATGTTTGTGTCATATCTAAAAACTTATCAATTTTATCTCTCACTTTCAATAAAGTTTCATTATAGGTTTCAAAAATAATCAATTTTCCCTTCTCACCCCAATTGATAGGTATCAATTTTCCCTTCTCACCCAATTGATAGGTATCAATTTTCCCTTCTCACCCCAATTGATAGGTAGACCCATTTCTATCAAATTATTAAACTTATGTATAAATAAGTCAACTTTTCGTTTAATCAAATTGCATTTGTTTAGAGCTTGCTAAACCAGATTCTTCTTTGTTAGAACTTTATTGGTCTCCATGATCATTGAAGTTTTGTTAGTAAATCCCAAAGCTCTTAATTCATCCCAGGATTTGGTGTTAAGGAACTTTATTATTTTACTTTCCATTAGGGATTTATTCCCAAGTTCTTCCAATATTTGTTGAATTACCTGTTGTTACAGATTCATCTCCAACAAGTCTAAATGAATTCTAGAACTTTGTGATTTCAATTATAATGTGATTCCAAAGAATGTGTTTAGTTCCAATTAAAATAAGACATGTCAACTAATTTTCCCTACATCTATTCCAAATCTCCCTGTAAATTTGCTGTGATTTTTTGGTAGTTAATGATAATCCCATCCTTCTCCATTATCTTCCCTTTCAAGATTTCCAACTCATCATTCTTCACAATAATCATTATTTTTTATTTTCATCCTTAGCCTCCTTTAGACTTGTATCCACACAATCTAGCAGGGTCCTAGGAGGGGAACATGTGGGACAACTACTAGACCAAGTGACAATAATGGGACAAAGACCCACTATCACCTCAGTTGATGTCCCCTACTCTCTACAAACTTTCATTGGTGGGAGGAGTCCTGGTAGGAGAGGAATCACTTGAAAAGAACGGATTAATTATCCATGTGTGAAGTGATTCCACTAAGCCCATTCAAGGAGAGGCACAATAATGATTCAATGCTTTAAGGAAGCCAGAGGCTCTCCAAGGAAGACTTGAGATGGAGATCAAAACCTAGGGCTTAAAATTTTCAATGATGATAGGTATGCCTAGAGTCAAGGCTCTGGAGGTGAGATAGAACCTCTCGAGAAGTCTGCGAAGTGGTTTGACACCTTAAATATGCCTTGCGCTCTTCTTAAGAGACCTAGTGAGGGCATATGCTAGACCTAGGGTTTTTAGCTATAAACATTGGATAAATTCCTCCAAGGTATTCACTAGGTCTAGGTAAGAGAGAGGAAAGGGTCTCTTAAGATCTATTCGACCGAATACTAAAGTCATATGACCCTCAAGAAGGCCACCTTATCTAAAGAAAACTAACTAGGTTTCCCTTCTAGGGCACACCTAAGTCACACAAATTTAAGGAGGAATAACCGTGGAAAATTCACCAAAATTTCAGATTCTCTAGAGTAGACACAAAGAAAGGGTTATATCCGAACAGAATTTGAAAACTCCTCCTCTAAAGAATTTTGTTGGATTCCCTAGATAGACGTCCAAGGAAAGGGGTCGAAATTTTGGAGTAGAGAAAAGGAGAAGAAAATAAGGAATGATCACCAAACCTCTTGGACCAATGCCTTGTCCCTTGGACTATGGTGTCTAAGATGATTAGAAATTTTCCAAAACTGTTTTCAAGGAGGCCAAAGAATGATGCCCTAGCATCCAATTTTTAACATATACCCACCAAATATTTATGAAGTTTCATGGAAGAAAAGTAAAATATCATCCACTAGGAACATTCATCAATTTTCATGCAATGAGTAACATATGCAATTGCCAACCAAGTAGCTTTCCAAAATAATTTTCAACAAATTAGGGCACAATAGAATTTACTAGTTGCAACAATTCCATACATTAGACATTATTCCAAGAAAAATACTCAACAAATGCACTTACAAGATGAAAAATTGATATATCCATTCATAAATCATGTAGTAGCTCTAATAAATATCGCAATTCTTGCTTCCAAAGATATCAAAATGCATCAAAGTGTCTCCACTAGCGTCCAAGAAGAAAAATGTGAAATTCATTACAAGAGATAGATCCAAGTGATGATGATGCTCTCTCACAATGAGAGCGATTTCTATTTATATGCAACCTTAGAGGTCAAATTTCCTATTCTAAACCCCTAACATTATAATAATGTGCAAAAATAAGACCTTGGTCACAAGCTGACCAAGTAGCTATGAAGATATGATAAATAATGAATCAACCATCCAACAAGTAGCAAAAATGATGACGCTATAATGATGTGAGGTCAGTGGAAATCCATGTTGAGTCCTCTAAGTGCCAAGATGATAGAGAGGACTCTATGACTGATGCAGAAAGGGATGGCCCTTTGATTTCCATGTAAGTCACCATGTGGTGCTCCAAAGTGGCTTTGGGGCACAAACACTGGTTTCATGGGTCGCCTGACAAAAGATAAGCCTATATATTGCTCCAAATGAGGGCACTAAAGATGGTACATGCCCTCCCATGTCTCAAGAATGAGACAAACCTCCTTTGGGCCTTGGATAAGTTGTCAAACCATGTGTACACTACTAATCCAGCTAGGGCAATGCTGGTCCAAGTGCATCATCCCGTAAATAATGTGCGGCAATGAAAAGGTTGTTGTAGGTATTGAGGGTGCCATTGGCATGAAGTAATTCTCTAACACATGATGGACTCCCATGGCTCTCAACGCATCTCCTACAAATGTCAATATGATCCTTTGGTGGGCTTGAGCCCCAGTTAAGTTGCCCAACCCATGATGAAACCACTTGCCAATTATATATAAGATCCAATGTGTCTCCTCACCATCAGGTATGTTGCCACATAAAATGCACACCTTAATGTGGGCAAAGCCTCAATCTCACCAGGTGTGGTCTTAAGGTGAAACACTCAAAGAAGCATTTGTCACCTATTCCCAACTCCCTTTGTTTAAGCTCTCTCGTAGCTGAGGTAAGGGCGACGGTACCCAAAGATATCTAAAGGAAAACTTGTTAAGGATAGAAACGTCTAGGAGATAATAGGAAAGACAATCACCATTTAATAACTTGAATACAAATTAGAGATTAATTTAACAAGTATGAATGTTTATGAGCATGTAAATATCAATAAGATAGATTCAATGAAATCAACAAGATATCTTGTATGACAAATTATGAGAGACCAGTGCCTTTAGAGATAAGTTGAAAGAAACAATATGCTCAATAAGAAATTATAATACTTGCAATTGAAAAATGATCCTTCAAATTACAATAATAGCAATGTTGCAAGACGAGTGTTAGTTTAACAAGACCATAATGAATTATGAACAACTTAGAGATATGAGAAAAAATATTTTAAAATAACACCCGCAAGAGGAGAAAGCCTATACTCAAAGAAAGATACTCCCATATGATACAATCAATAAAGGACAATGAGCATGAAATTGAGATAAACAACTACAAGGATATTGAATGGAAACTTGCAAGTAAATGATTAGCTCACAATCTAAATTTTACAATAACCAATTGAATGAAAAATGAGAGAATGGTGTTAGTGAGTGTGTGAGATCAAGTGATTTAGGTGAATTTTATTAAATTCCTAATCCATGGTTTGACTTCCCCTCAACTCCATCAACTGGGCAAGGACTAGTGGGTAGTTACAAGAAGGACTAATGAGAATACTAAGTCCTCATTAACAATACCCCCTTAAGACTTCAATGCAACCCATGTGCCTTTGTTCCAACAAGGGACTTGGCCACAAGAAAACTACGAGGCCATACATTTTAACCTTTGATCCAAACTCAAATCTACGAAATTGAATGATAGCTAGGGAAGTGGGTCGTAAATATCTATCAACCAAGATTATGCTTGGAGGTAAATTTTAGAGAATGAAAATTAGATAAGAAAATTAATTGTTTCAAGTGAGATACAATTAGAATGATATGCTTCAAAATGGAAAGATCCTAAAATTTATCAATAGCATATACCATTCCACTTATATGATCAAGTTAGAAATTAGTATTTTGAGCACAAATTATGATGTCAATAAGAGATTAGCTTAAGTGAATGATCAATAAAGCAAGCGAAAATCACAAAGCGAATTTGATCAATTACAAATGAGAAAAACTTCAATGGAGATACCAATTAGATCTAATAGCTCATTAAATTATTCAATGAAAATTAAAGCAAGTTAGATCAAAACAAGGAGATGAGACTACTTACAAAACAAGACTAGATCTAGATCTAAAAATACTAATGTGATTAGAGCAAGAAACTTAATCTAACAAATGCAAAATGAGACAAGTTAGGGATTAGACCTAAAAAATTAGAATATGCAAGATAATAAAATAATCTAACAAGTTAGTAATCAATCAATTAAGAGAATCTCCTACCAAATGAGGAGATAGAATACCATGGGGAAGAAACCCCAAGCTCCCTCAAGCAAAAAAAAAATATTTTATTATATTACAAATTTGAAAAACTTCTTAGAGAGGAGAGAGAGGACTATATCTTAGGCGAGGGTTTATAAGAATGGTTCTTCAATGAGCTTGATATAGCTTCCTCAAAGAACTAAAATTATTTACATTTTTTTATGATTACACAGGAAACCCTCCAAGAGAATTTTCTTTCCCTTCAAAAAAATTACGTTCAAGCTACCAGACATTCAAGGGAAACTCGCACAAGAAGGAGGAGGCCCTCTTTAGGCTTATAGCCAAGGAGAAAATGGCTTTAAAAATTGGAGCCAGCTTCCACAAACTTTCCAAGCCTTAGGTGGATTCTTCTTCAAAATTGAACTCGAACTTCCCCTCAAAAAAAAAAAATCTCAAACCCTTGAAAGGATTTTCACTCAAGATGAAAGGAGAAACCCCTTAATGATTTTGGCTAAGGGAGATGAGCCTCAAAATGAAAATGGCTTGCCTAAAAAAAAAAATCATTCTTGCTTCAAGAGTGAAGATGACCTTAAACAAAATCGATCTCTTAGCCATCTAGGGGAGATGAGATGCTTTGATCAATGAGCAAGGGTTTAGCTTCAAAAAAAACAATTTGTCTCTTGATCCTCAAGCTTCAATCTGCAAAAATATTTTCAATAAAATTCCCCAATCCAAACCCTTGATCCTTTCTTCAAATCCATAAAAAATAGAGAGGAGATCCAAAAAATATATGCAATATATATATATATATATATATATATATATATATATATATATATATATATATATATATATATTACAACTTTGCTCAAGCAGTGACAAGGAAACTCCCTTCAAAATAAATCGTTTGATAAAGCCTTTGAAAGAATCAATGTGGGTTCCTCCACTTCTTTTCTCTTAAGAGTTGGTTCTTCCAACCCAAAAACTGTAAGAATGTTTCAGAAATTTTAGATCTCTACACACTTCGAATAAACTTGTTAGATTCACAAGGAGTTAGATAATACAATGAAAAAGAAGACTAGGGGTCCAACCAAAAACCCACTAGCGCTTCTAGATCTAGAGTAGTTCTCTAATTTAAATATCAATGCAAGATACCTATATATTAATAGATCCACAACATGGCAAGGGAACTAAAAAAATTAAATTAAGACCGGTAGAGCATTCAAAACAAATTTTGAAAGATATTACCATAGTCATAGAAGAATAACACCACAAAAAGTGCCCCCAAAGTAATTTCTTTATTATCCAAAAAAAAATCAAGTACAAATTTTGCATAGCTTCCTTTAGCCAAGAGCTTGATTACAATTCATGAGATTGATACAATGAGCTTAGAGCCTCCTTAAATAGAAAAATGAGAGAGATAAACCCCTTTACAAGTGAAAACGGCTAGATCCAAGGAGACAACGGCTAGACCTAGGCCAAAAAAAATTGATCCATTGATGAGTTGTGTAGATCTCTAGGAGAGAGGAACATTTGCCTTGAAGGAGACACTAGATTGACTAAAATTTTGATCCGGGAGTGGTTTAGACCAATGTTATTTAGAACCAAACTGAAACTGGTGCAATCGAACGGTCCGGTCAATTTTGGCCCAAAACTGAGCCCCTGAACTGCAACAGGTCGGTTCGAAACCTGTTCCATGTGGTTTGTACCTTCCCGAGTTAGTGTAAACAATTGCCAATTTTTTATTTTTTCTTTTGGTTGGCCCACTTCTAGTTTCCCCTTAGGCCAGCCTAATATTCAAGTCTATTATCGTCATCCTAATAATCAAGCCTATGGTCCTATTATTGCTATGTAATTCATGGTAATGTTAAATTCTTAAAAGTGACATTCTCCTTAATTTTTCATTTCCATCCTTTCAATTGAATTTTTAACATTACCATGAAATGACTCAGGATGTTTGAGAGTGGTTCTAACCTCAATGGAATTCATACGAAGAAAGTAGAATTTTAGATTCCACTCAAAATCCATCAAACTTAACAATTTTTTAGGATTTCAAGATTGCGAGGATTGCAATCTTGCCATTGGATTTTCATGTACGAAGTTAAGGAACTAGCATTTAATAAAAAGCACCAATCCCTCTATTTACTTTGATGTTAGTGGCATTGGTTGTCGAACTCCTCTATGATGACTCTATTCAAAATGTACTTGTCACTCAAACAAAATATTGACTTGACATGCTACGTTTTTTCTATCTTATTTTAATGCTTAGATGATTATATTGATGAAAAAGATCCCAATATAGGAAATTATTTTGATGATATGTAGGTATTTGTTGTAGCATGATTTTTTTCGATGCTAGAAGCAATCTAGAGCCTATTTTTTGATGTATTTTCGGTTCATGGATGGATTGCACTCAATGTTATTTCGTTAATGTGCACTGTTACATACTATATAAATGAGATTTTTTGCTTATTTGTGCATAAGTGGTTTGGATGCACGTGTATATATATGTTTCTCTATAAAATTTGAATATTTAATGTGTTTTTGGTCAATCGTTTTTTTTTCTGATTTTTTTCTGGTTCCAACGTATTCCCAGTCCACAAGGTTTTTAAGTTCATCATCAGTTCGGTTCTGATAACATTGGTTTGGACCACCAAAATATTTTTCTTATTTTTCTCCTCGAGAATCTCTCATTCAAAATAACAATCCTAGACCAATTCTTTAAAATTTTGATTTTGTTGGGTCATTGGCTTCTTTTCTGGACCATTGAATTTTTCCTTAAGCCAATTTTTCTTAGTAATTGGAATTCGCACAAAGTTTTGACTTGACTTTAATATTTGGGAATTTCATCTCATTTTTTAATATTTTCACTTGGAGAGAACTTTTATTTTTCTCTCATTTTATTTTCTGGCTAATTTTTGGTTAATCATTTGCCATTTTTTGCCAAAAATTAGAAGAATGGGTTTTTGAGAGGTGAAGACATATTTTTCACCCTCGAAGTGTGTCTAGACATAAATTTGAAGTGTAGAGGTCAAATTTTGATTACTCATACCCCCTACAACTTCTATAGACAACACTTATTACATTTTACATCAAATAATTATTAAAAATCCCAACCAGTGGGAGATTTTTAATAATTAAAAACTGATACTTGATACAAACAAATTATGTGAAACTTTAGAGATGGTCTAGTGTGACAATTTACATCGACTCTAGCAACTACGACTCCCCTAAGACTTTACCATCAAACCTCACACCAAATTTGGGGGATATTTGGGAGAAAAACTCAACTAATTATTTAGTGTTGAGAAACACAAATAATTAGCTAAGGAAAAAAAACTCCCTAGAGTGAAAAATCTCTAGCAAAATCTTATGCTACCTAGGCCTCTTACGAACTTTATTTTCATCACACTAGAATCATTTTTACAATAACCCCACAAGGCTACAAAATTTGGAATACAAAATAATGACCAAAAGTTAAATGATAATGATGAATTATGAAATTTGGGATGTTTTGACAATATTGATATGCCCTTAAATGTATTTTTCTCAAGGAATTGTTAACAAAACTTCAAATGCAATTTGAGTGGTCAACATCTGGATCCACATGGGGTTGTGTACCTTAATGAAAGCATGCAAGAATCTAGAATCCGCATCTAAGGGCAACAACATACATTAGTAATATTCATTCAAATATAAATCCATAAATCATCATAAAATCAAATGTTGAAATACGAAAACTATTCTAACATGTTGAAATATAAAGTTATTCTAATAACATGAAAAAGAAATGTTGAAATGAAATATAATCTATGAGAGTAAGGTTAGAAATACAATACAAAGGATGTCTTGTGGCATCAAATTTCATATTTATAGAACAGCTAGAGCATTTGACCATTTGTAGGCAAGTCAACTAGATCTCCATCCAACGTGCTCAAGTGAAAGGAACTTTGTTCGCCAGGTCCTTTAATGATGTAAGGTCGAAGCCATAACCTATCAAACATTCTGTGATTTCCCAACTTCTCGTTCCTGCAATCCCATAAGAGTACCATATATCCATGTTTAAAAGGCCCAACTCTAGAGGATTTTTCAAAAAAATTCTTAACTTTAACTTGATTTTTACAATTATGCTCAAATGTCTTTCTCCTAGTTTCATCTAACTTGATTATTCTACATTGAATGTTGTCTTTCTCAAAAGTGAAATTCTGAAGGAGTCGGTACACTGGAAGCCTAAGGTGCAAAATTAAGGTAATTTCGAAGCCATATTCAAGTTCAAAGGGACCTTTTATGGTAGCACTCTTCTTTGTAATCTTGTCTTCCCAAAGCGCATAGTTGATTTTACTATCCCAATCATGCTTATTGTCCCCCACTATCATTTTGATAATGGTTATCATATTCTTATTACTAGACTCAACAAGACCAGTGCCTTGTTGATAGTAGTTTGATGAATGGGACAAAATAATGCCATGCTTGAAGCAAAAAGATGAAAATTTTGAAGAGATAAAAGCCTTGGCATTATTAGTGGTGATCTTGGCTAGGACCCAAAATCGAGTAATAATCTTATCTTCAATAAAAACTATAACAATATTTTCAATGGTGTTCTTCAAAGGAATGGATTCTACCCACTTAGTAAAGTCATTAGCAGCAGTTTAAATCCAGGAATAGCCATTACTACAATTCTCACTAAATTTTGCTATGAAATCCAAAACCCAATGTTGAAAAGGAGCCTCAACGACCATTGGTTGTAAGGGAAAGGCAACTAAATTTTGCTTCATAGTTTACAATTGACATGCTTGGAAACTTCGAAAGTATTTGTGTACATCCGAAAATATTGAAAGTCAATAATAACCAACTCCCGAAATTTTGTGTGCAGTAGTCTTCGCGGCATAATTTCCACCACAAAATCTTGCATGAAACTCAAAAATAAGCTTCTTCAACTCAACTTCATCTACGCATCTAAGTATTACTCCTTCCAAATTTGTCCATCCAAGGACATCTTTCATGATGCAATACTTAGTTTCTTTCAGCCTCAAAGTTCTTCTCTTATGACCAACTAAGTGGTGAGGACATGTAAGATTTTGTAAATAATAAATAATGTCATTGTACCACTCAATTTTTCCTAACCTTTGAAGCTTAGGTGAAGTTGAGACCTTCAATGAATCATTTTGAAAAAATAATCCTAAGGCCTTCTCATTTCCTTCGATCAAAATCTGAGCCCACCATTGGCCCTTGATAAGCTTGGTGGGTATAATCTCCAAATCATCCTCTTGAATCTTCGTGACCCATCTAGCTTTAGTACCTAAGCAATCAGTTTGAGTCAATATATCTTTAACTGTGGAATGTCAGACAAAAGTGATTACTTTAGAATATCCCACATATGTTCTAAAATGCTTCAGAGATTTGACAAGGCATAAGCTTGCTTCTCCATGGTACTATAATTCAATTCAGAACTATGAAGCATCCTACTCATGAAAACAATTACCTACTCATATCCTTCCTTATTCTTCTAAAGGAGCACGCCCGCAATAGTATCTTCTAAAGCAAAAGAAAAGATTGTAAATTCCTTTGAATAATCTGGGCTAACCAAAACATGGGCCTTCACAATGGAACCCTTAATTTCTTGAAAATCCTTCCACCTTCATCTTCCCAAAAAGAAATTGCATCCTTCTATAAAATACTTTGGATAGTCTTAACAATCTCTACATAGTTTGGAATGAACCTCTTGAGAAAATTAATATTCCCTAGAAAGGACTGAATGGATTTAATGTTATGAGGTATGGAAATCTTCTGAATTCCTTCAACTCTTTCAGGATCAATCTTGATCCCATCCTTAAACATGATGTGACCAAGTAACTTACCCTCAATCACTCTAAACACAAACTTAGAAGGATTCAAGGAAATCCCAAATTATTTGCACCTGTCAAATATTCGCCTTAGATGATCAATATGACTAATTCCATCCTTTGAAAACGCATAGATCATCCTAATATATCTCAGTAATCTTACCAGTCAAGCCCTTAAAGGCATAATCCATAACCCTTTGAAAAGTTACTTCAGCATTGTTCAACCCAAAAGGAATTCTAATATACTCAAATGTTACCCATGGTGTGGTAAAAGTTGTCTTATGTCTATCTTCTTTCTTAACCCAGAATTGGTTGTAGTGTGAGAAGCCATCTAACAATGACATCATGCCTGATCTGGTGACCCTTTGCAACAAAGTTTCAATATTAAGCAAAGGATAATTATATTTTTTACAAGCTAAGGTTTCTAAAGTAAACACAAAGTCTTATTGATCCATTTTTCTTCCTAACAATCACAAAATTTGAACACCATGTTGAATGACGAATATGCGCAATAATTCTAGTTGCGGGCATATTTTGAACTCCTTCTGAACTAATGGGGGAAACTTAGGATTAATTTGCCTAAGTTTCTAACAAAATGGTTAAGCATTTTCATCCTTCAAAGGGATACTATGTTCCATAACATCTTCCCTATAACCCTTTAAATCATCATAGAAAAATTCTAACACGTCTCTATATTCATGAATTAGATCAATGAATTTATTCCTTTCTTCCTCACTAGTACCATTTCCAATCTAAACTATCTTTGGATCATCGGAGGTACCAATATTTACTGCAATGAATTCCCCTCGATCAATCTTCTTTTCTTCTTTCCTCTTTGTGGCACCATCCCTATCAAAGAGTTGCTCCAAGGCTACAATATCCCCGGGATTGGGATTTATCACATCCTCACGCTTTGTATATTTACATTCTTCCTCCTTGTAGCCAATTTTAAAATCCTTGAATTCCTCAATATTATTTAAAAAACGAATCACATGACTTTTGCCATCAAAATTTTTCCAGTGCTCAACATTACTAGGAATGGATGATCTAAAAATTACTTCCATTCCATCATAACTTTATCATCCACCAATCCATCAAAAAGTTGCAAAGTGGATGTTTCTACTGCAATCTCAACAACATGGCTATTATTTTCTCTAGGGATAGTCTCAATATTAATAGCATCAAAAATTTCCATAGTGTCCCAGACTACATTTCAATATTTCATGAGACTATCATTCTTACAAGCAAACTTATTTTTGACTTGCATAATGACAAGATCAGAATCCCCCGTGATGCTAAGTAATTTAGCCTTTAAATCCCACGCCAACTCAAGACCCAATAAAAGAGCTTCATACTATGCTACATTGTTGGTTGCTTCAAATTCCAATCTTCAGGCTTGTAGAAAAATATGACAAAGGAAATATTTAAGCACAACTTCAGCACCCTTACCATATCTGGAGGATGCACCATCGAAATATATATGCCATATTCCATTTTTTAACCACTAGCCTTTTCCTCCACATGAACTACAAAGTTAGATAGGATATAATAATTCCCAATACTTTCATATATAATTTCATTATTGGGCATCTTGGGGTCTTCCACACGAAATCTCCTTTCAAGCTCTCTATCAAGTCTAACAAACCACTGCCCCTAGGTGAGGGAATAGTAACATAAGACAGATCCATCTGAATACTCCCTCCTAGATCAGAGACCCACTTCCTTGATAGCGACATTCCCCAAGAATCAATCACAACAATGTCCATAATAATCATTATATCTGGGTAACTAGACAAATGAACTTGTAAAACCTTAATTAAACCATGAACTTCAAACCTCTTGGAATCCATGGCACAAATGTTGTGATATGGTCTAGAGATTCTCAAATTTTTTGTTCCTAACCCTCTTGGTCATGACACTAGCTAATGCACCTGAATCCAACATGAAATTATATACTCGAAAACCATTGACAAGCAAGGTAATGAAAAATGATCGGTGATCATTATTATATCTATGACAATCCAGGTTCTATAGAATTACCGGAGGATCCTCTTCAAGCCACTTGCCACGAGGGGAATCAATAACTTTCAATAAATTAGACTTCTGAGACGGGATCTTTAAAATCTTTGTCACGGGAATCAATATATTTGCATTATTTATCCAACCTCCAAAGTCAATATTAAGACTAGGATTAGAAATCCTAGGGGAAATATGAGTCTCACTTTGCTCTTTATTCTTTTGTTGATAAGTTGATCCCTTATCCTTTGCAATCTCCAAGACTTGTTCTAGAGTAGGCTTTTCACCATACAACCCATTAACCATGTCCCTTCCATCATTAAAATTATTAATACTATAAGAATATTGGAGCATCTTTACTTTATGACTTTTTTCAACAACCGCCATCCAATCCTCCATAGACAAGTGACATTCCTTACCAACCACATTAATTTGATCACTTGTACTTGCTATCCCATCAACGATTCTCTTCACAACAGGGCAAGTAGTCTCGTCATGAAGATCATTACAAGGTCTGCAACATGGTAAATATTGGTCAACAACATTTTCATACTCAAGTGGATTTGGTGGCATAGACTCATTAGGAGGGCCTCCCTTCTGGCATTTCTCATTATTTAAATTCCTAAACTTATTTCCTTGGGACCTCTCCATGGAAACCAAATTATTTTTAATGGTGGTCATTTGATTTGAATGATTAACTTCCATGGTTTTATTGGATTGAGTTGATTCTTTAATAGGATCACTTTCAGTCTTTTTAACTTCATTTCCTTTTGACTCATTCTTAGGATGAGCCCTAGAAAATCGTGGAATCTCAAACTTCCCAAATGCTTTTTTAAATTTCTCCAATTCCTCAGCTAAAGTCTGAACAGTCTTTAAATCATTAGGCTTAGTGTGTCTTAGCTCATAAGAAGTGTTAGTGGCAAATGCATCAATATAATATACCAAAAGAGACTTTTCTAGAGGCTTGAAATCTTGAAGTAAGTTTCTAGCAATATTATTAAACTTCTTATTAAATTCCTCCACAGTCTCATTTTCATTCTTTTTCATATGGATAATAATGTTAAGCAAGTGCCTTTCTTATCTTGTATCTCCATACTTATCATTAAAGGCACTAATAATAGATTTTAGTGAATCAAACATGTTAGCAGGAACTCTTTGAACCAATCCAGAGCATCCTCATCAAGAGAGAGGACGAAGAGTCTTATCTTCATATGCTCGCGGTTATGGTTAGCATTATTACACCACTTACTCACACAAAGGTTAAAGTTATTGAGGTGATTTTTGGCACTAATCACATTATTTGCTTGGAAAGAAAGCAAATTTTCGATGGCTTTATTCTAAATAGCAATCGAATAGCCCTGAATGTTCGAAAAATTACAATGGGAAAACAAGTCATCCATGATGTCTTGTTGAGTTTGACCCTGAAAAAGCAAATGGATATCAGAAATAGCTTCCTATCCAAGATGAGCAAAATTTCAATGAGAAGAGAGCATATTTAATCATACTCTAAAGACCTTTTTAGGATCAGGAGTAGGAATAACCAAGCTACTCGGGTTCCTTCTAGTAGAAATTCTTGTAGAAAATGAATCAAGGGGGGCCGCCACTCGAACAGGAATCTAATTAATTTGGGTCAAAGAAGACGTATCCCCGACAATGTAACCATAAAATGTTGTCACTTAAGATGCACACCTTAATGTGGGAAAATTCTTCAATCCCACCAAGTGTGGTCTTAAGGCGAAACCCTCAGAGGAGTTGTCACCTATTCCCAACTCTCTTCGTTTAAGCTCTCTCCTAGCTAAGATAAGGGTAGTGGTCCCTAAAAATATCTAAAGGAAAACTTGTTAAGGATAATAAGGTCTAGGAGATAATAGGCAAGACAATCACCATTTAATATAACTAGAAAACAAATTAGAGATTAAGTTAGCAAGTATGAATGTTTATGAGCATGTAAATATCAATAAGATAGATTCAATGAAATAAACAAAATATCCTACAAGACAAATTATGAGAGACTAGTGTCTTTAGAGATAACTTGCAAGAAACAATATGCTCAATAAGACATTATAATAATTGAAATTAAAAAATGATCCTTCAAGTTACAATAATAGCAACGCTGCAAGACAAGCGTTAGCTTAACAAGACCAAAATGAATTATGAACAACATATATATATATGAGTAAAAATATTTTAAAATAACACCTACAAGAGGAGAAAGCGTGTACTCAAAGAAATATACTCCAATATTATACAATCAATAAAGGACAATGAGCAAGAAATTGAGATAAACAAGTACAAGGATATTGAATGGAAATTTGCAAGTAAATTTTCTAGACAATATAACGAGCAAGGGTTTAGCTTCAAAAAAATTATTTTGTCTCTTGATCCTCAAGCTTCAACCTCCAAAAATATTTTCAAGAAAATTCCCTAATCCAAACCCTTGATCATTTCTTCAGATATGCAAAAAATAGAGAGAAGATCAAAAAATATACAAGAGAAATATATATACAAGAGGGTTAGAAAATATATACATAATTTATAGATCTACTAACCTAAAGAGAGTGAATACAACTCCGCTCTTCGGTAGCAAAATATAAGATCTAAAATAGTTGAATTATTCAGTGAAAGCTCATTACAAAAGAGATAGATCTTAAAATATAGAATGCTTTCAAGAAATGGAAGGGAAACTCCCTTCAAAATAAATTGTTTACTAAAGCCTTTGAAAGAACCAATGTGGAGTCCTCCACTTCTATTCTCTTAAGAGTTGGTTCGTCCAACCCAAAAACTTACCCAACGCTTAAAGATGCTTTAGAAACTTAGATCTCTACAAACTTAGAATAAACTTGTTAGATTCATAAAGAAATAGATAATACAATGAAAAAGAAGACTAGGGGTCCAACCAAAAACCCACTAGCACTTCTAGATATAGAGTAGTTTTCTAAGTCAAATATCAATGTAAGATACCTAAACATCAATAGATCCACAATATGGCAAGTGAAATAAGAAAAAATAATTAACACCAGTAGAGCATTAAGAACTAATTCTGAAAGATATTACCATAGTCTTAGAAGAATAACACCACAAAAATTGCTCCCAAAGTCTTTTCTTTATTATCCAAAAAAAATTGAGTACAAATTTTGCAGAGCTTCCTTTAACCAAGAGCTCAATTACAAATTATGAGATTGATACAACGAGGAGCTTAGAGCCTCTTTAAATAGAAAAATGAGAGAGATAGGCCCCTCTCCAAGTCAAAATGGCTAGATCCAAGGAGGCAGCGACTAGATCCAGCCCAAAAATATTTGATCTCTTGATGAGTTGCACAGATCTCTAGGACAGAGGGACGTTTCCTTGAAGGAGATGGTGGATTGACTAAAACTTTGATCCCGAAGTGGTTTGGACCACTAAAATATTTTTCTTCATTTTTACCCTCAAGAATCTCTCATTCAAAATAACAATCTTGGACCATTCCTTTAAAAATTTGATTTTGTTGGTCATTGACTTCTTTTCTGGACCATCGAATTTTTCCTTGAGCCATCTTTTATGGGTAAATGGAGTTCCCACAAAGTTTTGAGGGAATTTCCATCTCATTTTTTAATATTTCCACTTAGAGAGAACTTTTATTTTTCTCTCATTTTATTTTCTGGCTAATTTTTTGGCCAATTATTTGTCATTTTTTGCCAAAAATTAGAAGAATGGGTTTTTTAGGGGTGAAGACATATTTTTTCACCCTATAAGTGTGTCTAGATATAAATTTGAGGTGTAGAGGTTGAATTTTTGATTGTGCATACCCCCTACAACTTTTATAAACAACACTTATTACATTTTACATCAAATAATTATTAAAAATCTGACGAGTGGGAAATTTTTAATAACTAAAAACTAACACTAAGACACAGCCAAATTCTGAGAAACTTTAGAAATGGTCTAGTATGGAAATTTACATCAACTCTAGATACTAGGACTCACCTAAGACTTTATAATCAAGCCTCACTCCAGCTTTGGGGGATATTTGGGAGAAAAACACAACTAATTATTTAGCATTGAGAAACATAAATAATTAGCTAAGGAAAAAAACTCCCTAGAGTGAAAAAGATCTAGAAAAATCTTAAGCTACCTAGGCCTCTTACATGGATTTATTTTCATCATACTAGAATCATTTTTACAATAACCCCGTAGGGGTGCATAATTTGGAATACAAAATGATGACCAGAAGTTGAACGATGATGATTAATTCTGAAATTTTGGATGTTCTAACAATGTTGAGATGCTATGAAATGTGTTCTGCTCATGGAATGGTTGAAAAAACTTCAAATGAAATTTGGGTGGTCAACAAGGTATAATAATTCATTAGTGTATCTAAGTGAACCAACCTTGTTAATCAATGGCAGAAATGAGATTTCATAATGGGCATCCCTTTCCAAATTTGGGGCTTTGAGCATGTAATCGTGTTACCTCCCTAGGTAGGAGTGGCTAATAAACAACCCTATTAGGTGTTCTCAACCCCTAAAGGGAAAGACATGTTCAAGGTACATCCTTCAAGTGATAGGGGTCATGTGGATAATAATGAGGTGGATTGGGACAGAGGGGTCTCAAGGTCAAATGCCATGGGTTCAAGAGTGGTAATGATGAGGGATGTCCACACATTTGGGTGTATAGATGTAGGAGGGAGAGATTGTGGTACATAAGTTAGCCTAACCTTTGTTTCTCCATCCTTCTTCATTTGTCTTTTGTCTTTTTTCGAGTTTTATTTATTATTATTGCTCGGGGTCCACGAGATGTTAGCATGTTGTATATGATATAAGCAGTTATTAACTCCTTAAAGCGGGGCAGTTCATCACCTACCAAGGGTTGGGATGTGCATGGGTTCCTTAATGATGTGGGGGCACTCATGGGGCCCTAGGAACCAGGGTTATGGCAATAATGAAGGGGTAGAGTTCATGTTTGGCTTTTTCCCACATGCTAATATAATTTCTTGGCTAACATTTGCATTTTGTAATGTTCTTTTTCTTTTATTTGTGGCCATGATATGCTTTCATCTTTTTTTCCACTGCATCAACCTTCGGGGCGATGTTTACAGGTCCTACCTAGACATGTGGACAAGGGGAGGGGGATTACTAGAGCCTTGTGGACCTAGAGAGGGAAAATGATGAAATAGGGTTCGTAATGTGTGGAGGGGAGTGAAAAATGTGAACGGGAAAACAGGACCACCCTACCAAAATCAAGGTTTCCCAAACAGTGTCCATCCTAAAGTTATAATCCAATAGGGGAGATCCTATGAGATTAGGATTGAGGATTAACTGCCCTCCCCCCCCCCCCCCATATAAGGTGAGGGAACAAGACTACAATCAAAACCCTCCCTTCTTCCAAGTCACCCAATAATCGATACCCAATGTGCCCAAGGAAAAATAACTATAAGAACCTGACTGCACAATGAAAAACATACCCTCAAGATTGGATGACCCACCTTCAAACATTTTCTCTCGATGAATAGGTAAGGGGATATATACTTGGTTCAGGGAGCAGATATCAACTGGCACAATATATCGACTACACTGGTGGTTGTCAAGTGTTGTTGGTTGTTGGCTGAAGACAAATCTAGGATAAAAATTATCCTTTGGGGTCGCCCACTAATGGTGGGTAACATTTGGCTCCAACTAGGACATGATCTCTCTGTAGAGTGTACAAACCATGTACTCGAATAGGGAGGTCATGAGAACACCAAAAATCTTGTGGGGTCGTAGACCTGTATCCTGCACATCACAAACAATGTTGGAAGCATATGTCCTGGGCGTACTATTATCGCCCATGTTTTCATTAATCTAGCATGAGAACATGATATGATGGTAGTAGTTATGCAAATTCAATATGTGATGCATCCTACTCTAACATGCAGGCTTCATTATGTGCATACTAAATATGATCATATAGCCAATGTAACCAACATATCATTAGATCAATATAAAAACACTTTCCCTTATGATTACTCATGCAATAAATCCAAGAGCAAAGATAAGAACAATCATATGTAGGATCACAAGTGTGGGAGGTGGGGGAATAAGAGATCTATACATCATAGAAATGAGTTATGGATGAAGGGTAGGACAACATTTTGTAGAATAGGATCCTTTCTTGTAAATTAAGTGTTGAAAAATCTAGGGCATCGAGATTAGGTGATTTCTCTATAATGATAACTGCTTGTAAATGTTTTTTTACTTCTTTAGATTAGGATCTTCCCTTTACTTAGATTATTAAATTGTCCTTCTTCATCAAATAACTACCAATGCACAAACAATAAAGATACAAGAGACACATAATGTAGGCGATCATCTAGGGCCACAATCTCTCCAAACTTGAGAGGAAAACCCAAATGAATTCTTCTTCTTATAGAGACTTCAATTGACGAACACCAAGACAAAGACCCTTGACCTATTTACCTCTCCAAGACCAACTCACAAGACTCCCTTGTTTAACTTCTTCTTCCTTGAGATAATGATATTCAAACTTATTCCTCCTCCCACTTCCCTTGCATAGACTTCAGATTTTGCTCCTTGACTCAGATCTGCACTTTTTGGCCCCTCTTTATAAGCCCTAGATTCAATCCCTAAGAAACTTTGACCTTCAACCTTCTTTTCTTGGAGTATCCATCCTCAATTCGGCTTGAGGATTCACTTGATTCCTTCCCAATTATGCCTTCTTAAGATGACTGTAGTACTTTGGCCCCTTCTGCAATAAACAATACTGTAATCTCACACGTGTGGAAGCTTTTACCCCTAAAACAGATCCAAATGAACTCGGTTATCTTCTTCCTTCTTTGCTTGATGGTAAGACTTCTCCTTTTGTGATCTTCACACGTTTTCTTACTCATATTTCCATGACCAAAATTGAGTTCACCAAATGAAAGTCGAGTTGCCTATATATAGTGTTTCGTCCATCAAATAAGTCTACTTGTACCACTCATAAGTTGAATTGTCTTCCAAGGAGCATCCTTTTCTTCTTTTGAAGGCCGACATGAGGAGAAGTTTGTGACAAGGCCTTGGAGGGTTTATAACATAATATTTTACAATGTGTAGCATACCCAAATGGGTCTTACATCTTTGGCATTGAATCTATAGAATTTTATGACATGATGACTAATCCTAAAGGCTCACAATGGGAGCCTTAACTAAAAATAAAATTCCTTGCTCATGAAACCCATGAGACAATCATTACAAAAATAATTTTGTTTTTATTATTTACATCAATTAAATAAAATCATAATTACACATGCCATTATGAAGATCAAATCTAGTTACACTTTTCAACATAGAGAATGGAGGATTGAATGACCAAGCTCATGAACTCCATATCAAGATCCTTCCTAGATGTCATGCTTCATGGGGTCCTTAGAAACATGATGAGAGGGATGAAGGGAAAGTTGGGATGATGGGTCACAAAAAATAGGTTTTTTTCCCTCATAATCGTATCTAGGAGGGGAAAATGACCTAGACTCATCATCATTAATGATCGTGCATTGAGGAGTGACAATAGGGTCCATGTATGACTCAAATACACCTTCAGGTTCATAAGGAAGTTAGCGAAAGACAAGATTGTTATTGATATCATCATCGGTATCATATATTGGGTCTTTAACAAAACGATGGTTATCGATCACCCACTTCTCCTCTTTAATATGCAAGTAATCATCAATGTCAATTCCTAAGGGGTTAATGGTGTTGGACAATCTAGTAGGGCATCTATTAATTCAATTTCTCCTTAACCTTAATAATTGATTGTGATCTTTAGATATCTTCTTTATGTTCCTTTATTATATCTTTTCATCAAAAATTATCAAGAGAAAAATAATAAAGACAATAGACACAAGAAGTAGGCTCCAAACCAGGGAAAAACCCCTCCAAGGGGAAAACCTAGAAAATCTCTTCTCCTCTTATAGAATCTGCTTCAAATGAGAAACCAAGACCCAAAACCCTAGACCAAGTCTTCCTCTAAGGACCAATTTAACCCTCCAACAAATCCCTTGCAATTAGTCAAAGTCTTCCAAATTAAACAAGAGTCAATGTCCTCCAAATCATCCCTAATCCAACTTTCGACCTTGGAATTAGGATCTGCAACTTGACTAGCAACGCTTCAGTCCTGCAACAACATATAAACCCAAATTCACTTTGCACATGAGAAAAAAAGTCTAAATTTTAGCCACTTTCCTTCGCTAGGGTTTCCACCTTATCTTCTTGCTTCTTTGCTCTAGATTTCTTCTTGTTCCCAGCTTCAAATCGAACTTCTTTCTTGAGAGATTGGTGCCAAATGAGGTCGAAATTACCTGTATATATACCAATTTGAGGAGGTTGAATAACCTCTTCTAGGCTGATTTTTCATGGGTTGGAATGACTTGTGCTAGGAGACTCATACGGATTTTCTAGACTCAAAATTCTTTTACAATACATCTTTCCCAATAAGGTCTTGTACAAATGATATTGACTCTCTTGACTCATGACAATAAATCTTATGACATGACAAACCCTAAAAGCATGAAGAACATGTTTTTCCTAGAAGACCAATCAAAAGAAGTATGAAACCCATGCTTAAAAATAATATGTTTCTTTCTTATTTTTCTTGTAACATTAGATATACATATTGACATCAGTGCAATGGCAATTACGAAGATCAATACTAGTTACATTTTCCAACAAATGGGGCTACCTTCTTCAAGGTTTTCAATTAGGGCTTTGTTAGTAGTCACGTCCTTGAAAAAAAAAAAGGTTATCTCCAACTTTGTTCCCCAAGGGACCTTCCTTATCAACATTTTCATCATGCTCCTTTTCAAGATCATCATTAGTATCTTCATTATTGATTTCATCTTGATGATCTATAAAGGGTTCCTCTTCCTCCTCTTGACCTTGTGTAAAGTCACTTTTGTTTTATATATGATTAGCCCATCTCCTCGTGTCTTGAAATAAAGACATTTTTATTTTTGATAAAACTACGCCATGCTGTTGAACTTCTTTTAGAAAAATCTCTAAATGCTCTAAATGGGTTTTTACATCTGGACTATGAATAAGAATGTCATCAATATATGTAACAATAAAATCATACTTGGCAAAAATGAAATCCATTCTTCGCTAGAAGAATGTAGGGGCTTTTTTCAAACCAAATGGAACAAGTTTCCATTGGTAAAATCCAGCAGGACAAATAAAAGCAGTTTTATGCCGGTCATCTTTCTGTATTTGAATCTGATAGTATCCAGACTTCATATCAAATTTGTTGAATACTTTGTTGTGTTGTATTTTCTGCATTATGGTTTCTGTTCTTGGTAGTGGATAATTAAAACTCTGAGTGATTGCATTTAGAGGTTTGTAAGTTATCACCATTCTAGGTTTACCTCTGACTATCTCAGAATGATTTCTTACCAGAAACGCTGAACAAGAATAATGAGACTCACTTGGCTCGATGAGCTGCATTTCTAACAATTCTTTAATTTGTCTCTTTATTTCTTGCTCGTCTGAAGGAGTGCAAGGAATCAGTTTCCATTTGACTCCATTATCATGCAAGGTCACAATCTCTTGCATTGCACTTTCTACTACCCAAAATTGTTGTGGATTTTCTGAACAACTTTTTAGAAGTCTGTTATGGATAGCAGTTTTTTTTGTAGACCAATTGGGATCTATGCATGCCATTTGTTTTGATTTAGATTCTGCTCTTGATTCATAGATTTGCAGAACTTCTTGCCAATCATCAGAATCTTTTAATGGCTTTCTGGCTCCTACTCTTTTCTATCTATTTTCATGTCTTGCTTTTGAATTTGCAATAAAAAATCTAGGTACAGCGATAGCCTTCTTCTTCAGATTTTTAATCAGCTTATCTTGGCTGATTGTTACTGGAAGCACAGAATTTAAGAATGGCATTCCCAACATTAAACTAGCTGAGGGATCAAAATGTTGTATTGCAGAAATCTTAACTATACTCCCCCCAACTTTTAATGGAATATTGTCTACATAATGAGTTAAACTCACAGATCCTCCTATGGTTTTAGACACCAGTATATTTTGCAACGCCTTCCACAGAGATTTAAACAGAGATGGTCTAGCCAAATTGTTCGATCCACCAGTATCTAAGAATGCATCAACAGATATCCATTCATTTTTTACTTGAACTTGAACCGGGATATAAAAAAGGCTATTAGTCTTGACTATCTTATTTAAAAAAGTATTTTCTTCTACTCTATTGATCTCTGGTTTTGGAAGACTGGTCGAGGCTGTGGTTCTTTTCTGAAATGGACAGAAAGAATTTACTTCTGGAAAAGGTAACACATATTGCTTACCTTTTTGTTCTGACTGCTCTGACCGTGAACTTTCGGATTCATCTTCTGAAACATCTGTTGTTTCGCTAGTGACTTCAATGTCACTTTCTTCTTCACTTTCTTCTTCTTGTTCACTTAATGGAGCTCTTCTGAAAAATTATCATCTGAACAGGATAAACAGATATTCATCTTCTAGAGACACTCTTCTTCTTCTGCATCTGATATTTCAATCAAAATATATACATCTGAAATATCATCTTTTGATTCTACTATAGACCAATCATCTTGAGATTCTTCTATATCTATACAAGCTTTAAGTTTACTTGATGAATTTTGTGGGCACTTTCGTGTGAAATGTCCTTCCTTTTTACAAATGAAACAACAATTATTGTTTCTTGGCTTTGATCTTTTCTTCAAAAATTTATACTTTCAGAACGGCTTTCTTGGATTTGGGACTCTCTTGGGTTTAAATCTACCATACCTCTTTGTTTGCTTTTTCTTTTTGAATGGTGTCCATGGTAGCATGATTTTGCAGACATCTGAACTGGGTGTGATGTCATGTGCCTTCTTTTGCCAACATAAGTATTTAAATTTCCCTGTGATTCTGAAAATAAGTTCAACCCAATAAACTTGATCTAGTCTTTTGTTCTGTACATCTAGATCTTTCATAATGAGGTCTCCTAGATTGCCTAGTAATTTTGACAAAAAAAGAAATTTTTTGAGCCACATCATTTGAGATATTAGCTTTGAAAACCTTAGCCATGAAATCTTTACTGAATTGATCAAAGTACTTCAAACCTCTTAATTCCATTCAACTAAGATTTGTTATCAATTGCTTTTTCTGATCAACTGGTTCTGGCACGAACTGTGTCTTTAGCAATAATTCTAATGTAGACAGTCTGGCTTCCATGACGACTCTTCTCTCTTCTTCTGATGGTCCCATCCACCAATCATAGACTATACCAGTCATGCGTTTTTCTGCTAGGACCATAATGAATACATTATCCAATTTTGTTGTAATCTACATCTGATACAGAGCACTTATCCAAATCCAGATTGATTCTCCAGGGTTTGAAGAATTATCCAAATCTAGAATATAGCCACTTGTATTGGCAGCATATAGATCTTCCTCAACACGTGGATAATTATTCACTTCTTTCAGGATATGAGCCTTGTTCTGGTTATTTATGGATGGCAAGATAAAAGAAGGAAATTTGGAGGCATCTTAATCAAGGGTCGTCACTTCTTTCTTTGAAACAAAAGGTTTATCTATTTTATATGCTTCCTTTTTTCACTGATAGTTTTCCAGCGTTCTTTGAAGTGGACTCTTCTGCACTAGTTGCAGTTACTGCTTCTTCTGATTCTTCTTCTTCCTGATCCCAATAATTGGGTGCACTCATATCTATTTGAAACTTAGGGATTTCTTTGGCCTTTTTCTTCTGTCTCCTTCTTCTTCTTTCTTCCTTTTCTATCTTTTCTTATTGTTGCTCATCATAGAGCAATTTCAGATTAGCATTTATCAAATATGCTTGTTTGCCTAAGTCATCTATAACATCTTCAGTGTGTGAACACCAAGTGGTTAGATAGTTTCCTATCTAGTATACCTGGTCCATATCATTTGGATTTTGTGAATTTTGTTCTAGTAAAGGAGCGCAGTCAACTCTTGTTGTTCGCTATCTAGTATTGGATGAAGAAGTACTGAATTTTGTTTTAGGTGGCCATTTACCTCCTTTTACAAATCTCCGATTTGCAAACTGGAATTCATCAACAAGTGGAGTATGACTAACATATGTTTGAAACATCTTATTTACAACAAAGAAAGGTTTTTCTTCTGGTATGTACAATTGATTTGTAGACAGTGGTATACTAGTGGAAGAACTGGCTTCATCTAGTGAAGGAATATGATGATAAAAAGATTTTATACCACTGATAGGAGGTTGTTCATTTTCTTGAATTGCTGGTAACACATGTTTTTCTGACATGACTATAGGCAAGGTACTTTTGGTTGATCTGGAAGAATTCTAACACGACCATCTAATACAGACATTCTTTTAATATTTCTCTTTGAACTGTCTGCAGATGCCAGAGATTTATATTGGATATACCAGTCATTAGGAAAATCTTCTTTGTCATAATGAACACCTTCTACTTGAGCATTGCTCACACCTACAGCAACACAATCTTTTAAAACTGGTTGTCTTAGTTTAGGATGTATAGTATTGGTCCACTGGAAAGAGGTTTGGATTAACACAGATAAATATTCATTGTCTTGAACCATTTCTAGACCTTGTACTCCAACTAAAGCTTTCCAACAATCTTTTAAGTGAACATCAAAGAAACTAATGGCATAATCTGGATAGATAGTGCCATATTAACATCTCGAGGATAGATTTCCAAGTATTTTTTCGATCCAAGCATGATCATATATGTTATGTCTGGTGTCGAAGACTTCTGCTATACAAGGAGTATTGAAACCATGACGGAATAATGGAGCTAATCCAATTCTAATTCCCCCGAAACGAAAATAGGAGAATTTCTTTTCAGCAACATATTTTCGGAATTTTTTAATTCCATCTTCAGAAAACAAATTGAGACCAACAATTTGTACAGATGGACCTGATATTTTTATCTTTAGTTCAACTTCCTTTAGCCAAACTTTTTTGGATAGACTAAACAAAGATGGAACAAGGTAAACTTCTTTAGAGCTCAAAATTGGCGGGTTCCAACTTTCTGGATCTTCAACCTTTTCATGTTCTACACTATTAGATTCAAGGGATCTACAGTCTACTTTAGATACAATTCGTCTATCGATATGTGAGAATGATCTTAAGAAATTGACCATGTTGAACTTTTACAATCTATTTTAGAGATTGACTGAAGCAGCTTCTATCTACACAGCACTTGTATTACAAATGCTTTTCGAAGGCTTCCTGGCTAACTTCAGACTCTATCTATAGAATGTATCGTGTCCAAGGAACGAGCTATTGGCTTTGATACCAAATGGGGTGATCAACAAACGGAGAGGCGACAAGATAGCGCGTGGAACTATAGCAGCACTATAGCAAGCTTTACTAAACTGAGCACAAATTATGGGACCACTTAACTGGAGGCTAAGCAAAGCAATCACAATGCAAACGCAACAATAGAAAGCCTTGGTATTAGAACTTACTTCTGATAAAATTCGAAGACTATTAAACAGCAGATCTGAAGCAGGTTACTTCTCCTCAACCGAACATGCGCATGCAACTATGACCTCTCTCCATGGGTCCTCAAACGCCTTCGCCTTACAGTTCCAAGTTCTTTTGGATGACAGAAATTGTCCTCAGACAGGCGGCCCAGTAGGCTTCGATATTAATAAAGACAAGAAAAATACATAAGGGTTATTACAACATGAGATCTCAGAGTTCCCCGTCAAGCGATGCCTTGAACATCTGTTGATCTCCCTTTTTATAGACTCCCTAACTCTACTCATCTAAACTACAATGAAAAAGCAGAAATAATTGAGGGTCCTTTCAGCATATTTTCGCCGATGGTGTCTACTCAACTTTTATGGTACAAAAGATTCTACCATTATCCTTTCGGACTTCTATTTGAATCATAGTCATTATCAAAATCAAATTCTTCTAAAGAATCATGTGTTGGCCTGGACTCGTCGAGCATCTTTTGGTAGTGATGTTCAATTGATATATGTTGGGTCCTGGGCATCCGGCTGCTCGTCTTGTAAAGTAGATTCTTTTGCTTTTCCTTTTCCTTTGGCATCTTCATCTAAAATTATTGTCCTTCTTGATGATGCTCTTGATGATTCTCCCTTTTCCGTATTCGTCTTTATTTGGTGGAGACCTTGTTGTTGAGGTGTGTACCTAGCCAATTGTTTTCCCCACTTGGTAAGGAAAGATAAAGGACTGATCTCGATATCTAGGAAAGAATCTTTAAAGACATTTTTTATCGTGGGTGACCTCTGTACTTCCAATTCGATGTCGTTTAAAAGTTCCCATTTAAAAATTTGAAACATATTAATGGAACTTTCAATTGCATGCTTAACCCATTCTTTGCAATTATCACTCATAAAATCTTTGTTTTGCCAACCTAATTCAAAAATCATAGATGTACAAATTCTATTTGAAATCATCAGACTAATAATATGGATTACATTGTTATTCCAATTACTTGAAATAACGCTGATAGTTACCAAAGCCTTTTGATTAATTATAAATCTTAATGCCTTTGGCTCTCCTTGTAAATCATCCATTTTTTGTAGAATCTGTATTTTTCTATTAACCTCAGATTTCTGAATTCATTGAACCATCCAGCATGTTGCTGAATCATTTCTTCATTATTGCTGGTCTGGATTTCTCCGATCTGCTCATGACTAAAAACCTATGCAAAAGGATTAGGAGTAATACTTTCCCTTAGTCTGATACTATGATAATCCCAAGGAGATGAGAAATTTTTGAGATATTGCAACGTCCTTTGAATGCACTAAGATATCCTAGTGGTTGGATTTTTTCTGCAGAAACCATCTTTTATCTCCCAGTCAGCAAATCCTTCAAAAATTTCATATTGAGGAAATGTGTCATTTGGTGCATAATTCTCATCAAACCTTTGCAAAAAAGATGCTTCTAATTCCTCAAAAATGTCTGGGATTTTTAGAGATAGAATGTATTTCTCTACGTCAGGCTTAAAAGGAATAGTTTCAAGATCTAAAATTTTTGCTCCTGTGAAAATGCTGAGACCAAAATCAATTCCACCAATAAGTTGATAAAAGTTCAAAACCTTTAGGATCCATATCATTTTTTCAGCATATTCTCTAGACCATAGATCTGAGAGACTTCTAAAAAATAACTTTACTTTCATGTTAGGCAAAGGATATACCTTTACCAGTTAAACATCTAGGCCTAAAGACATACCCACATTCTTGGATTGCCAGGCTTGGCATTTTCTGATCCAAGTTTTTCTTCTCAGTCTCATTCCCACAACTTTCTTGATTTCTTCTGCAAGATGGCTTGCATGTCCTTCAAGCAATCTGAATATGTCAACAAATGTATAAAAACTATCATCATGTGGTCCTTTTCCTGGAATGGTAAACACGAACCTAGACAAGTCATGAATGCTTTATTCATATCCCTGGTTAATGAATTTGTCAAATAATTTGAATTACCTGGGATCCATTTGACTTCAAAATCAAACCGTTCGAACCAAATCTGCCATGCAAGAATCCTTCCTTTTGCAATTTGTCTTGATATCTTGGCAGATAAAAAATATTTGAAATTCTTGGAGTCTGTTCTTATTAAGAATTTCCCAGGTGTAAGGTATAACTCAAACCTTTGTATCCCATTGAATATAGCCAGTGTTTCTTTTTCTGTTATGAAAGAATTCTTCTAGCTGGGTGTGAATTCACCCGATGCAAAGGCACAGAGTCTTTCTTCACCTTTCTCCCCTCGTTCAAAAGGAACGGTTGCCCAAAAATTTAAAGAAGCATTAGTTTGGAGTATAAGCAAACCATCGCCTGGTGGTTGGAGTTCTGGCAATTGCTGACATTCTGCTTTCAACTGTTTCACTGTTGTTGTTGCTTCTGGTGACCATCCCTCTTTGAGATGTTTTCTGATTGTAGTTGTTTTCTCTGTCAATCTTGGGATGTACTTGTGAATGTAATTCAGGACTCCTAAGAACCTTTGAATTGTTTTTGTATCTTTCAATTCATCTGGAAATTGGGTTAATTTAGTCAACACATGTGGTTGCATCTGAATTGCACCATTGACTACATGAATTCCCAGAAAATCTATATTGTCTTGAAATAAAGACATTTTTCTTTCTGATAAAACTATGCCATGCTACTGAACTTCTTCAAATTGATCAAAGTCAATAATGCTCCTTGGAGGGAGGTTACTATACCAATCCCAAACATCTCCCTCGAACGTTAGTGCAAAGAGTATCATAACGACATCTTATAGATCTTTCTTATATACCATAATCTGATTATACATCCTAAAAGTAATATGACATAGAAAATCATCCACATGTTCCTTGGCACTAGTAATACCACTTACATGAAACTTAGGCAACCACTCTTTGTGTCTATCCGGCAATTGGTGCAGGCACCAAGGTACGTACCAAATTTCAATGGTTTGAATGAAGAAGATTTATGATAGTCAATGGTTCCTTGATCCTCTTCACTATTGTTGGGTGGAAGAAATTCTTTCTTGATATCTGCATATGGGTTGTGGTTGGCATCCTCAATAGATTGAAGTCTTGGTATTTTATATGCTAGAAAGCGTTCCACCATAAAGAGGAGGGGATACTTTTGGGTTTGCATAAACTCTCAAGCCAATTCATGTGGTGAACTCCCATAAAGTAAATAATAGTCGAATGACAACATCTTGATGTACAGCATTTAGGCTTGAGGTGTACTAAGTGAATTTAGCCACATGATCAATTGTTGTTGATGGATTACCATCAAACTTCGGTAAATGTTTGAAATAATTGTATTCAAGTTTATTCAGATATCCAGGTATCCATCTAATGTCTAGTGTTGGGTATAGGTATGCCCACTCATCCATTGTTTCAAATCTTGCACAGTAACTCTAAGAGGAGTCGCTAAGGTGAATTCGAAAATGCTTTGAATAATGTTTGCCTCACCCTACAAGCATTTGAAACATTGAGGTTCAATGAAGGAATAGGGCTTTGTCCTTCCAATGGAGTCGCAAAATAATGATTTATATTGTTGTTAGGGAAGATAAATATTTCATAAAGGTAGACACTCTCCGTCCCCAGCAACAACACCAAAAATGTTGCCACACAATCTAGTAGGGTCCTAAGAGGAGAACCTATGGGACAACTACTATACCAAGTGACAAAAATGGGACAAAGACCCATTGTCACCTCAATCAATGTCCCCTGCTCTTTGTTGAAAAATGTAACTATGTTCGGTCTTCATTAATGTACTTGAGTCATCATGTAATGTACTTTTCAAAATAATAAAGAAAATAATTATTATTATTATTATTCTGACTTATTAAAGCATGGGGTTCATGCTTGGGTCACCATGTTTTAGGTCAAAGTCCCCATTGAGTACTTCTAGGATTTATTCTGAGTCTACAGATTTATTGTACATTTGAAGAGTCCCTTCTTGGGCTTTTGAATCATGTAAAAAGGTTAAGTATTGAGTCAAATATGAATTATGTAACCTCCACACCATGTCGGCCTAGAAGAAGATCAAGTCAGCCTAAGGACCCTATTCGACCCCACAAGAAGCCTATAAAAGGAAGCCCATCAAATTCATTTGGAGCGTCATTCTCTCACAAGTTCAAATTCTCTTGTCGTTGGGAAGAAGTATGAAAATCTCTTGTAACTAAGAAGAAGTATAAAATCTCTTGTAGCTGGGAAGAAGTACGAAGTTCTCTTGTAGCTAGGAAAAGGTGTGAAATCTATTGTCGGGAAGTCGAAGTGAATGCAAGTTTGGGGAAGTCTATGGAGACAAGGAAAATCAAGATTGTTGTGTCTCTATCTCCCTCTATTTCATGTCGTGGATTGGGAGATCAAAATCTTCCAAGTTTCATAGTTGTCTGACGATGCCAGTTGTTGTAAGTTGTTGCATAGTCGAAGTTGTTGGAAAGAGGTCGAAATTCTAAGAGGTTGACTTGGTGTGGAGTGAAGGTTTGGTCTTGGTCTAGGGTGAAGAGTCTCAAAGAATACTATTGAAAGGAATAATTATCTTGACTAGGTTTTTCCCTCGAGGGGGGTTTTTCCCTAGCATGTGCCTATATCTGGTGTCTGTTATTTTATGTGTTGTTGCTTTTGGTAATTGCTTGATGAACTAAAGAAAGAAGATATAAATAATCATAATAATAAGAAACATCACAATTAACTATCAAGAAAAATAAGATATTTAATGCCTTTCTTATTTTTTAACATGGTGTCAGAGCTTCGGTGAAGAAGGAAGAAAAAGGCAGTCTCAAGTACTTGATCCATTCATAGGTACTATCTCAAGGAAGGAGTCTAATATATTCAAGGAAGATGTCTAACTCAATCAAGGATGAGAACAAACTTGAAGGAGTCTCTAACTTCAGGTCCTGGAAGAAGAGGATTGACCTAATCCTTGAGAAGAACAAGTTGTTGGACTTGGTAAGAGGAAATGTAAAGAAGCCTACAAAGAAGCTAGTGATGCCGACAAAGCGAAATACAGAGAATTAGAATTGGTGGCCACGACTCTGATGGTAGAAGGGATAGAGGAAAATCTTGTCCTATTCGTAGCTAACATCGATCATGCTCAGAAGATGTATCAAGCCTTATCGAAGTTGTTTACTATTAACAATATTGGTCAAATAGCAAGTTTGAAAAATGAGCTAAGGACAACAAAGATGAGTAAAGAATATATTGTGGCAACTTTCTTTGTGAAGATAGCTAGACTCAAGGATGATCTCTTGGTCATCGATGAGATTGTTCCAGAAAAATAACTTGCGATCACTTCTCTACTAGGATTTCCACCCTCTTGGGGTGCATTTGCTATAGGTCTCAACACTTGGAAGGTAGCTCCCACTTTTGAAGAATTATGGACCGCCTATAGTCAAGAAGAATTAAGGATCTCAATAGTTGCCAAACCTGAAGGAGTATCAAATGCTTATGTTGCTCATCATAAAGGAAAGAGATCGAAGCGACCAAGGAAAAAATTTGACATGTCCAAGATAGAGTGTTATCAATGACATAAGAAGGGTCACTACAAAAGTGATTTTCCCGAGAATCCAAAGAATAACAAGAGAAGAAGGGATCAAGCCAACCTTGCTATAGAAGGAGACTCAAAGAAATTCAAGTCCGAAGAACCCGACATTAGGGACTTACACTATTAAGTCCTTTGCTTGTAGCTTTATATATATTGTTTTATATGTTTTAGAATTTATAGGTTTTTAACATATTTTGGAAAGACGTTTTTGTATTGTTTTATAAGTTTGTAGGTATCCCTCAGGCTTTGGTGGGAGCCCCCAACAACTCCAAAAGATAAGTATTTCATGTCTTTTCAGTTTTGGGTTCATGTACTCATTCAGCTTTGATTATATTAAATACTAATCACCTTTCTCCCTTTATTCTCTTGATTAGGAAAAACATCTGCAAGAAGCAGGATCTCTCAAGACAAGCTTAGTCAAGAAATAAAGGTATGCTTTAAATACAATGATTGAAAGGATTATTCATTTAATGATCTATTACTAACTTTGTTATCACTAGTGGTATTGAATCTTAGTGATTCTTGTTTGGGTGATTAGTCTCTTGATCAATCTACCCACCCCACTCGTATTCTTGATTGGCTATGTAGAACCCTAGACAAGTTCTGGAAAACCCTAACCGAAGGGTATGCTAATGAGAATGTTTGAAACCCTAAACTGCTAAGTGATTGTGAAATGCTATTTGAAGTTCTTATTAATGATGTCATGTTTGGGATTTTTGTATGATAGGGAAAAACCAAACTTGTCAGGGTGGAATGATAAGATCTAAAATCCTGAATCTTTGAAGTTTTGGTTATGTTGGGTTTGATATGATTCTATATAGGAATCCTAGCTCATTAGGGTTTCGTGGAATGTGTGAGCAAGGCCCTTATATTGTCTTAGAAATTATTTCCTTAGTATGTGTGTGTTTGTCTGATCAAACCCGAGTGTAATCAAGATGGTTGGGTGTCTCTCTTATTGATCATTGTGAAGTTGGGTTTGACTAACACATAATATGATATATATTTGCATGATGATGAAATCTAGGCATGTATAGATATGTTATTTTGGTTGAAACCCTAGCTTGGTCTAGGTCATATGTATTAATGTTGTTGGACATATGATATGCTTATGTATTATATGCATAAATTCCTAGATAGATACATGGGTTGACCTAGTCATTGATGGTCATAAGTTTTAGGATTTATGGGAAGTCCTTATCTGAGATTCTAGGATGATGATATTTGGAAATATGGGGCTTTATATCTAAACCCTGGTGAAGTTAAAAATTGTCTAGTATATGTGAAATCTATTTAAATGATTGTTGGAAAATGAAAATCTAGGGTTTTGTAGTTAAATCCTAGTAGTGACATTGTCTAATGTGTGTAATATAACAATCTGAGATTTATGTATTTAATGACTGTTGAGATTGTGAAAATAGAATTCTAGGGTTTTGGAGTTGAACCTTAGTTAAAGTAAAATCTCTGAAATATGATGATTTGAGATTTGTGTAAGATTGTTGAGACTGTGAAATTGGAATTCTAGGGTTTTGGAGTTAAACCTTAGCCGAAGTAGAAATCTCTGATATATGATGGCAATATGATAATTTGATATTTGTGAAAGATAGTTGAAATTTAAACTTTTGGTTGAGATTGATTGATCGGAAATCTAGGGTTTTCAACTAACCCTAGTGGTAGTTGGTCATGTTAGTGATTTATTGATGGTTGATTGAAAATCTAGGGGTTGGAACTAACCCTAGTGGAAGCTAGTCTAAGCTATGATTGATTGATTCTTTTGTATGAATCCCTAGTGAGAAGTCTAACATATGTATTTTGAAATATTGTTAGATGCTTTGTAGATCTATATTTGTGTGAATTGTTTCTAGGGTTTTCTATATGTTGAAGGAAGGTATGTCATACCTTTGGAAGAAACATTTGAAACCCTAGATGGAATGAGAAGTGTTCTAAAGTAGTCTAGGGTGTGTAACAAAAGTCCCTAGAAAGATGTGAAGAGTATATGTCTCTTGTTTGTAATTGAGTTTGGTATCTAATATGTATAAAGATGAAATGCTTCCATGATTTTGATATCGCTAACATCATGCAAGTACAGAATCTTCAATATGGTGAAGATGCTCATTAATGTGATAGCATGATCGTGGTGATGATAAATCTTATGAAATGATTGGAAGCCACGAAATATTCTCTGATGACAAAAAGAAGAAGTTGATCTCCCTAAGAAAGCATGAATAGAAGAGATATCCCTAACATTAAGAGGGACTCAGGATGAAGAGATGCTTCATGGTTGAGAGGGAGGGCATAGCTTGGTTTTGATTGAAGAATGAATTTCGGAGGATATGTTGTTGCATGGAAAGTAGGAAGGAAAATGTATGATTGAGGAATCTTCTAAGATTCGTTTGATAGTCCTACTATGAAAATATGAGAAGAAACATCAAGTTCTCTGAAAGAACCAGGAGATTTGTATTTGATTATGTATATTATTGATTAGGGTTGTGTTTGTGCACAGTTACATGTGAGGGCTCAGACATGTGATCAGTCACCTTGGAGGCTCAATTTTAGGGCTCGGTGATATAACCTCTCACAATGATTTAGACTTTGGTTGGCATATATCACTTCAATCATCAAGGTTTGGGTATCTCTGCCTGGAAGCATATTTCAGACCATCACTGTGGTGTAGAATAATAATTGGGCAACAACCCACACTGTAGAAGATTGGTTGTTTGACTATGGTGTAAGATCCTTGACTGTGATATGAAATAACTCACACTAAGGTGCAGTTTTAGTGGCTCGATGATTTGACTACATTCAGCATTGGGCATAGTTTTGGAGCTTGGATCAATGTGGAGACCTTACCTTAGTTCAGTAACATTCTTGGATAGTTATCACTACAACTCATAGAGGAATAATATCTCGAACAGGGTACAGTCATATTTGTCTTGGCTTGAATTGATAGCTCATATATGTGAGGATCTGTGCTACAATCATCGGTGGAGCCTTAGTGCTATATTTCAGATCTGTGATATTTCAAACTTGAGGAAAGAACGGTCGGATTTGAACTTGTGGAGGGGTTAGCCTTTGAATGCTCGAACCTATAACAAAGAACCTGTGGCATCCTTGACAGTCACAACAACTTGGTGCAGCATGGTGCCAGAATATTATAGCGGAAGTTTTGGTGCAGTAAGGACATTGGGGTAGTGTGGTGCAAGGATTGTCATTGCTGACGTCTTGGTGCAGCATGGTGTGTTGGACAGTGGTGGAGTGTGGTGCAAGGATTGTCATTGCTGAAGTCTTGGTGCAACATGGTGCATTGGACAGTGGTGTAGTGTGGTGCAAGAATTTCCATTGTTGAAGACTTGGTTCAGCATGGTGCGTTGGATAGTGGTGTAGTGTGGTGCAAGGATTGTAATTGTTGAAGTCTTGGTGCAGCATGGTGCAGAGTTGATGGTGCAGATTGGGTGATGAAGAATGGTGTAGTGGAGCAAGCTTAGTACAACATAGTGAAGAGATCTTGAAGACATCCAGAAGCACCCATTGAAGAGCTTGTGGAGAAATATCTTATTAGGAAAAACATTGTGAAGACTCCCTTGAGAATTTCTTGAAGAGGCTTAGATCAGGTGCAGAAATAGGACTGCATTTTGTATACACCTTGAAGATCTTGAAGATAATGTTGAAGACCATGATGCATTAGTCATCGTGAGGTAGCTTGGAGATCTTTGCTTGGGTATAATGAAGAGCAGTGGTAACACCTTCTAAGAGACAAGGTTGTCATTGATTATATGACGTGATGATTAAGTGAAGGGATTGTTGAATATTGACAGGGCTTTTTGAAGAAGACTTTGGGAGCCGTGAAGACCAACCTAACATATCTTGACAGAGCAAAGTTAAAGGATTGGTGTCCTTGGAGTTGGTGCTCCTAAACTCAAGGTTGGTGCCTTGGATAAGATAGGGTTGAAGCCCTAGAGGTCAGAGCCTCACTAAAGTCCAAGTAGGTGCTTGGCACATCCTAGGTTGGAGCCTAGGTGTCTTCATCAAGGGCTGGATCCCCACCCATATTATACTTGATTCATTATAAAAATTATATTAATAAAAGTTTTTACTTCTATTGTTCATTTTTGTGTTCTAAATATAAGTGATCTAACTGGTAAAAGTAACAATTGAAAAGAAATATGATTCACCCCCCTATCAGTGTTTCAAACAATTGGTATCAGAGCCAGTACCTTCACTCAAAACCTAACAGCTTGAAGGTTGATCATTAGATCACAAATGGCAAAGCCAAGGAAGAAAGTCTCCAATCCTCCTAAAGATGTGTCTCCCTCAACCACCGAAATTGAAATAAATCAATTTGTGAAGGCTCCATTGTTCAATGGAAACTTTGATATATGGGAGGAAAGAATGAGGAATTTCTTAAAGACTCAAGGCATTGAAGTTTGGAAATCGATGATTACTGATAGCATGATGGATGGAGAATCCAAGGAACATAATACAAGAGCAATGAAAGCAATCTTGAATGGGCTACCTGATTCTATGAAGGCCAATTTTGAAAAATGTTCATCAACAAAAGCCATATGGGATAAACTTCATGATCTTCACTCAAAAGAAGCATTGACAATGATCTCTAGTCAAGAAAATGATGGAAAACAAGAAGGAAATCTAGAGCCCATCAAGGAAGCTTAAGATAAGAGTGATAACATCAAGGCTAAAGAAGACCTAGAAGATGAAGAAAATTAAGAATATTTTGAAGATCTCCTCACTAAAATTATGGTTTCCATGGAAGAGATTAACAATTTGAAAAAGGAAAATGAGGAACTTAAGAAGAAAGCACGAGTTGGCGACCAGGACAAGACAAGGAAGGAAGTTGACCTTGTCAAGCATCAAGTACAAGAAAGAGATGAGGAGCTCACCAAGATTAAGGAAGAACTTCCTCAAAACAAGACAAAGCATCATGAAGAAGTCATATCCATGAAAAAACAATTGGATAAGGCAAAGAAACAAGAAGATACCTTGTCAAGCCACCTTGAACAAAGGCACAAGAGCTTGAACAAACTTGAAGCAGAGATTGGTCAATACAAGGAAGAGGTCTCCTCCCTTAGATCTCGACTAGAAGAAGCAAGGAAACAATCACAAGGAGATGAGAACATGATGGAAGCTTTGACATTCATAGAAGGACAAGTTGATGAAGCAGAAAAGGAAAGAAACACCATGATATGCCAACTAGAAGAAAAGGATGATGACATCACCAAGTTAAAATCATGAATCACTTCTCTTAAGGCCCAATCATGTGAAGCAACCAAGGTGAAGGGAGAAATGGAGATCATTCTATCAAAGAAGGATGAAGAATGCAAGAAAATGAAGGAAGAAAATGTCTTTCTTAAAAAGGAAGTTGACTTGTTGAATAAGAACATGAAAAGTTCTCAAACACTAGATGACATCCTAAGTCATCAAAGGTCTTCCCTCGATAAATCAGGTCTTGGCTATGTAGGTGAATCCTCAAGCAAAGATGATAATGCTTCAAACAACAAGGATGTGGGGAAGCCTGGAAAAAAATTTGATGCTCCTAGCAAAGGCAAGAGTCAAGTTGACATTGGAAGAAATCCTATTCCAAGAAGAAATGCATATGGTGTCAAGGATGCATGAAGCAATGGTTATCATCAAAGGATCCCAAGGCAAAATGACTTCAGAAGTACATCAAGGAAGCCTTCTTCTCCCAGGTACCACAGTATATTTCTTGGTTATTGCTATTCTTGTGCAAACTTTGGGCACATGGCAAAAGATTGTAGGGCATATCACAAAGATAAATATAATGGTCCTCGTCAATCTTCGAGAAGCAGTTTTGCAAGAAGAAGTCATGAATTATTATTCATGAACAACATAGAGTGCTTCAAGTGTCATAACATTAGACATATGTCACATGATTGTAACTTGAGTTGGGCCCCTAAACAAGGAAGAACCATGCCAAAGGAGAAAGTTATACAAGTATGGAGAAGGAAGCAAATTGAATCTGGAAGTCTCTTGAACTCTCCAGCCAATAACACATGTTGTTGACTTGATGATGTCATCCTCGATATTCCAAGTATTTGATGGGGAGACTCTGCCAAAAAGAAGACCATGCATATAGTTAAGGGGAGCTTATGATGATTAAGCACTCTTACAGAAGCTATCCGTGAATGGGCCCTATGAAATCCTTGATAAGTCACTTGGACATTCATTCTTTGATAGATCATCTCTCGGGAACACTCCATTGAAGAACATGCTCCTTATTCATCCAATGGAATTTTAGCAAGTAATCCTTCCTAAGCTAGAAGAGGTTGTACAGAAAGGGGGAGTTGGTTCGCCACATGAAGAAACGCAAACATATCATGGACCACATTGCCAAAAAGAAGAGCACCATGACAAGGGGAGTAAAGTACCTATGAAGAACTACTTTTTTGAAGAAAAGAAGCAGCTTTACAAGGGGAGTACTTAGGCACCCCGTTTTCCACTGATGTCAAAGGAGGAGAGAATGTTGGAAGCACAAGAATATTGTCATCAATGACAAAGGGGGAGATTGTTAATCTAGGTTGTCATTGATGTCAATATGGTATTGGTCGGGATGACAAATATTCTTGAGATGCCAAATGATGTCATAACTCTTGAAGATATCAAAACACTAATGAATAAGTGTTAATCATGTACCTTTGATGATCTTAATGATGAAGCCATAACCTTAGATGTTCTTACCTCGGATGATCTTGATGATGGAAGACTTTATGATGACATGGAAAAGTCAATGTTGCATATGATTAATGGCATATCACTATCTTCATGACATTATAAGCCTATGATGAAGAAGCCTAACAAGAAGCCTAACTGTCCTACCTCAAATTTTGCACTAATAAATGACCAGGCACATTAAAAATTCCAAAACAATCATCCCATGGTCTACACTAAAAAATTTCAAGAACAGTCACAAAAAAATTATTTTTTGTCACATTGGATGCATCCTATCACATTAGCTCCTTCACCATCTTGAAGAGGACTATTTCCTCTTTCCAACATGCCCTCACTCAACCCCTAACTCCCTTCCATTATGGAGATATTAATTTTTGAAAATAACATATGTCAAATTTGGCCAAAGTTTGTTAGCCGACTCATGTAGGCTCACTAAGACATAACATACCCATTCAATAGATGTGTCCCTTCAATTATGGAAAACAACTATATATATGAACCTCTGTGCATTCGGATAAGCATGAATTCAGTTTAGAAATTCGGTGAAGAATATAGATCTTAGAGATGAAGATTAGTTCACACCTCATGAACTTATAAAGGCGAAATCTTGAGGAACAATCTAACTGTGATAAGGTCAAATTATTAAACTATTAAAGGATCGAAGTTTTAGTTTTATGGAAAGATTGAAGTTCGATGAAATTGTGATCACAACCATGTGTTAAACTCTGTTATAGTCACCTGTTGTAGTTTGGTGTATCTCCTCAGAAGTGCAGATTGTAGACCTGCTCATTGAAGCTCAGACCTATGGATAGTTACAGTGGAAGGCTCAAATTTATGGACAGTGACATGTGAGAGCTCAAACATGTGATCAGTCACCATGGAGGCTTAGTTTTAGGTCTCGATGCTATAACCTCACATAGTGATTCAGAATTCGGTTGGCATACATCACTTTAGTCATCAAGATTTGGGTATCTCTGCCTGGAAGCATATTTTGGACCATCACTTTGCTGCAGAAAAATAATTGGTGCAACAACCCACACTATAGAAGCTTGGTTGTTTGACTATGGGGTAAGATCCTTGACTGCGATATGAAATAGCTCGCACTAAGGTGCAGTTTCAATGGCTCGGTGATGTGACTACATTCAGCATTGGGCATAGTTTTGGAGCTTGGATCAGTGTGAAGACCTTACCTCAGTTCAGTGACATTCTTGGACAGTTATCACTACAGCTCATAGAAGAATAATATCTCGGACAGGGGACATTCATATTTGTCTTGGATCGAATTGATAGCTCATATATGTGAGGATCTGTGTTATAATCACAAGTGGAGCCTCAGCGCTATATTTCAGGTCTGTGATATTTCAAACTTGAGGAAAGAAGGGTTGGATCTAAACTTGTGGAGGGGTTAGCCTTTGAAGGCTCAAACCTATAACAAAGAACCTGTGGCATCCTTGACAGTCACAACAGCTTGGTGCAGCATGGTGCCAGAATATTATAGTTGAAGTTTTGGTGCAATAAGGACATTGGTGTAGTGTGGTGCAAGGGTTGTCATTGTTGAAGTCTTGGTGCAACATGGTGTGTTGGACAGTGGTGTAGTGTGGTGCAAGGATTATCATTGTTGAAGTCTTGGTGCAGCGTGGTGCATTGGACAGTGGTATAGTGTGGTGCAAGGATTGTCATTGCTGAAGTCTTGGTGTACGATGGTGCGTTGGGCAATGGTGTAGTGTGGTGCAAGGATTGTCATTGATGAAGTCTTGGTGCAGAGTTGATGGTGCAGATTGGGCGATGAAGAATGGTGCAATGGAGCAGGATTAGTACAGCATAGTGAAGAGACCTTGAAGACATTCGGAAGTATCCTTTGAAGAGCTTGTGTATAAATATCTTGTTGGGAAAAACATTGTGAAGACTCCTGTGAAAAGTTCTTGAAGAATCCCTTGAAGAGGTTTATAGTAGGTGCAGATCTGGGACTGCCTTTTGTAGACACCTTGAAGATCTTGAAGATAATGTTGAAGACCATGATGCATTATCCATCATGAGGTAGCTTGGAGATCTTTTCTTGGGTATAATGAAGAGCAGTGGTAACACCTTCTAAGAGACAAGGTTGTCATTGATGATATGATGTGACGATTAAGTGAATGGATTGTTGAAGATTGACAGGGCTCGTTGAAGAAGACTTTGGGAGCCATGAAGAACAACCTAACATATATTGACAAAGCAAAGCTAAAGGGTTGGTGTCCTTGGAGTTGGTGCTCCTAAACTCAAGGTTGGTGCCTTAGATAAGATAGGGTCGAAGCCCTAGAGCTCGGAGCCTCACTAAATTCCAACTAGGTGTTTGGCACGTCCCAGGTTGGAGCATGGGTGTCTTCATCAAGGGTTGGAGCCCTACCCATATTGTGCTTGATTCATTATAAAGATTATATTAATAAAAGTGTTTACTTCTATTGTTCATTTTTGTGTTCTAAATATAAGTGATCTAACTGGTAAAAGTAACAATTGAAAAGAAAAATTGATTCACACCCCTCTCGGTATTTTGAACAAGTTTTTCATGGTTCATATAGTTTGAGATCTTCCATTGTATTTGTACATTATGAATACCTCCCTAGTTAAGAGGGAGTATTGGAAAATGTAACTATGTTTAATCTTCATTAATGTACTTGAGTGATCATGTAATGTACTTGTTAAAAGAATAAAGAAAGAATTTTTATTATTATTATTGTGACTTATTAAAGCATGGATTTCATTCTTGGGTCACCATGTTTTAGGTCAAAGTCCCCATTGAGGACTTCTAGGATTTATTCTAAGTCTACATAGTTATTGTACATTTAAAGAGACCCTTCTTGGGCTTTTGAATCATGTAAAAAGGTTAAGTATTGAGTCAAATATGAATTATGTAACCTCCACACCATGTCGGCCTAAAAGAAGATCAAGTCGGCCTAAGGACCCTATTCGACCCCACAAGAAGCCTATAAAAGGAATCTCATCGAATTCATTTGGAGCATCATTCTCTCACAAGTTCGAATTCTCTTGTAGTTGGGAAGAAGTGTAAAAATCTCTTGTAGCTAGGCAGAAGTGTGAATTTCTCTTGTAGTTGGGAAAAGGTGCACAGTCTGTTGTCGGGAAGCCAAAGTGAATGCGAGTTTGGAGAAGTCTAAGGTGACAAGGAAAATCAAAATTTTGGTGTCTCTCTCTCTTTGTTAATGTCCTGGATTGGGAGGTCGAAGTCTTCCAAGCTTCACAATTGTCGAAAGTTGCCAATTGTCGTAAGTTGTTGCATGGTCGAAGTTGAAGGAAAGAGGTCGAAATTTTGGGAGGCTAACTTGGTGTGGAGGGAAGGTTTGGTCTTGGTCTAAGGTGAAGATTCTCAAAGAATACTATTGAAAGGAAGAATTATCTTGACTAGGTTTTTCCCTCGAGGGGGGTTTTTCCCTTGCATGTGCCTACATCTGGTGTCTATTGCTTTATGTGTTGGTTCTTTTGGTAATTGCTTGGTGAACTAAAGAAAGTAGATATAAAGAATCGTAATAATAAAAAACATCACAAGTAATTATCAAGAACAAGAAAATATTTACTCCCTTACCAATTTTCTAACACTCTTTATGGACTTTCACCGATGGGAGGAGTCTTGATAGGAGAGGAATCACTTGAAAAGAAAGGATTAATGATCTATGTGTGAAGTGATTCCATTAATCCCATTCAAGGAGGAGAAAAACAACAATTTAATGCTTCAAGGAAGCTAGAGGCTCTCCAAAGGAAAAAACAAGATGGAGATAAAGACCAAGGGATCGGAATTTGCAATGATGATAGGTATGCCTAGAGTCAAGGCTCCAAATGTGAGATAGGACCTCTCAAGAAGTCTGCAAAGTGGTTTGACACCTTAAATAGGCCTTTCACTCTACTTGAGAGACCTAGTGAGGACTTACGCTAGACCTAGAGCTTTTAGGGATAAACATGGGAAGAAATTCCTCCAAGGTATTCACTAGGTCTGGGTAAGAGAGAGGAAAGGGTCTCTTAAGATCTACTCCACTGAATACTAAGCTCATATAACCCCCAAGAAGGCCACCTTATCTAAGGAAAACTAACTAGGTTTCCCTTCTAGGGCACACAAATTTATGGAGTAATAATCGTGGAATATCACCAAAATTTGGGATCCTCTAGAGGACACACAAAGAAAGAGTTATATCCAAACATAATTTGAAAATTCCTCCTCTAAAAAATTTCAATGGATGCTCTAGATAGACGTCCAAGGAAAGAGGCCAAAATTTTGGAGGAGAGAAAAGGAGGAGAAAAGAAGAAATGATCACCAAACCTCTCGGACCAGTGCCTAGTCCATTAGGCTATGAGTCTAAGATTATTTGAACGTTGCCAAAATCATCTTCGAGGAGGCTAAATAATGATGCCCTAGCAAACAATCTTTAACATCTACCCACCAAAGATTTATGAAGTTTCATGGAAGAAAAGTAAAATCTCATCCACTAGGAACATTCATCAATTTTCATGTGATGAGTAACATATGCAATTGCCAACCAAGTAGCTTTCCAAAATAATTTTCAACCAATTAGGGCACAATAGAATTTACTAGTTGCAATAATTCCATACATTAGACATTATTCCAAGAAAAATACTCAACAAAAGGCACTTACAAGATAATAAATTGATATATCTATTCACAAATCATGTGGTAGCTCCAAGAAAGATCAAAATTCTAGCTTCCAAAGATATCGAAATGCATCAAAGAGTCTCAAGTAGCATCCAAGAAGAAAAGTGTGAAATTATTTACAAGGGATAGATCCAAGTGATCATGATACTCTCCCACAATGACAGCCAGTTCTATTTATATGAGACCTTAGAGGTCAAATTTTCTATACTATGCCCATAACATTATAATAATGTGCAAAAATAACGCCTTGGTGACAAGCTGTCCAAGTAGCTATGATAAATAATGAATCAACCATCCAACAAGTAGTTGAAATAGATGACGTCATGATACTCTCCCACAATGACAGCCAGTTCTATTTATATGAGACCTTAGAGGTCAAATTTTCTATACTATGCCCATAACATTATAATAATGTGCAAAAATAACGCCTTGGTGACAAGCTGTCCAAGTAGCTATGATAAATAATGAATCAACCATCCAACAAGTAGTTGAAATGATGACGTCATAATGATGTGACGAAGTAGTAAGTGCCAAGATGAGAGAGAGGGCTCCATAACTAATACATAAGGGGATGGCCCCTTGATGTCCATGTAAGTCACCATGTGGTGCTCCAAAGTGGCTTTGGGGCACAAATACTCGTCTCGTGGGTCTCCTGAAAAGTGATAAGCTTGTAGACTACTCCAAATGAGGGCTCTGAAGATGGTCCATGCCCTCCCATGTTTCAAGAGTGAGACAAAACTCCTTTGGGCCTTGGATCAGCTACCAAACCATGTGTACATTGCTAAGCCAGCTGGGGAAATTTTGGTCCAAGTGCATCATCTCGTGAATAATGTGGGGCAAAAAACAAGTTATTGTAGGTGCTAAGGGTACCCATGCCATGAATTAATGCTCTAACACATGACGAAGTCCCATGGCTCTCAATGAATCGCCTACAAATTTCAATATGGTCCTCTAATGGGCTTGGGCCCTAATTAAGTTTACCAACCCATGATGTAACCACCTACCAATTACATATAAGATCCAAAGTGTCTCCTCACCATCAAGTACAATAATTCATTAGTGCATCTAAGTGAACCAAACTTGTTAATCAAAGGCACAAATGAGACTTCATAATGGACTTCCCTTCCAAATTTGGGGCTTTAAGCATACAATAGTGTTACCTCCTTAGGTAGGAGTGGTTAATAAACAACCCTATTAGGTGTTCTCAACCCCTAAAGGGAAAGACATGTCCAAGGTACCTCCTTCAAGTGATAAGGATCATGTGGAGAATGATAAGGTTGATTGGGACACAGGGGTCTCAAGGCCAAATGTCATCAATTCAAGGGTGGTAATGATGAGGGATGTCCACACATTTGGGTGTATATTTGTAGGAGGGAGAAATCGTGGTACATAAATTACCCCGACCTTTGTTTTTCCACCCTTCTTCATTTGTCTTTTGCCTTTTCTTGATTTTTCTTTAGTATTATTGCTCAAGGCTCCAGGACATGGGGCATGTTGTGTATGATATAAGTAGTTATTACCTCCTTAAGGTGGGCAGTTCATCGCCCACCAAGGGTTGGAACGTGCATGAATTCCTTAATGATGTGGGGGAATTCATGGGGCCCTAAGAACAAGGATGATGGCCATAATGAAGGGGTCGAGGTCATGTTTGGATTTTGCCCACATGCTAATATAATGTCTGTGAAAATTCCAAAACTAAATCCTATTGCAGCAACTGGAAATTATTCTTCTAATTGTTTATTAATTTAACAATTTATTTGCTACAGTAAATACAGAATAAATCACACTTTAACATTCACAAATAAAATATCACGGAAATAATAACGTTGGAAACTGAGAAAATTCTAGCACACACACAAAATAAAAATGACACTGTTATTTTTGAACAAAAGTCCTCTAAAAACCCCAACTTGGGAAAACTGGTGCAGCAACTAAGGGACTTTATTATTAAGTATCAGTGAAAATCTAAGTGCAAACTGGATGCACACACTGGCAATCCACTGTTGAAAATAGAAACAAGAAATGCTAAAAATAGCATTGCTATAAATAGCATTTCAGGATATACTCCAACTCTGTTGGAAATAGCAAAAATTAGAAATACTAAAAATAGAATTGCTATAAATAGCATTTCAAGATAGATTCCAATTTTAATTAGTCGCTGAATTAAAATTGAGAATTAAAATTCGAATTTAGTCTCACTAGTTGTTTGAAAAATAATTAATTAATTCATCTTGAGTTAATTAGTTGGAGAAGATCAGTGAAGACATGCAACAGTTATCCCTTTGATTGAGAAGATTATCTCTTAATTAAGGAGATAAGGATGAGTTGTATCTGAGTTGTAATTAGCTCAGTTAACTGAGTTAAGTCCAGTTAAATTAGTTCCAAACAGGTGAAGGAACTAATTCTGATTTCACCCAATTAATGCATGCATGCATGGCTACAGATAACTAAATATTCTCTCATAAATAACTCATGCATGTCAGTTCAGAGAAAGACCCAGTTGATATTAAAGGAAGGGACAATGTACTATCAGTTGGACGAAATTTCCTATAAAGGAAACTCATCCATGCAAAAGGAATTAACTCTTTCATAATTGCGCAGTTATTACAGAGGTCAGTGTTGTGTGTGAGGTCAGAATCACACAAGTGGTAGCTGGAGGACCCAGGAGAAACTGCGTAAGGAAATAGGAGGCTTGGAGAACTGAAGGAAGGCATATGTGTTGTTTATTCTGTCTATGAGCAACAGTGAGGGATTTCACTAAGAGTTGGATAGCTTGAGAGCTAAAGCTTTGTGTAATCCTAAGATATTTCCACTTGTATGATAATACAGAAAGCAGGGTTTTTTAGCTGAGGCTTTCCCTAGAGTATTCTTTTGTGTTTCATGTGTGTTGAATCTTCTTCTCTGTTATATGTGTTTTGTTTGATCTAAATTGATTAAGCTTCCACAAGTTTTATTGTAGAAGTAGATTAAGTATTTTGCTTTAGTACATTGCATAATCAATTTAATCTACAGTGAGAATTTCAACATGGTATCTGATCTATAAAAAAAATTCTACATGGTATCAGAGCGAGGTTTTGCAAAAAATATTCTACAAGTTTATCGAAGAAAAGTTTATCGGAGCAGTTAACAGTATACGAAGAAGAGAATTCAAAGTAAAAAAAAAATGGCCACGAGTTTTCAGAGCATATCTGAAAATTTTTGTGCAAAATGTTTTGAAACAAATAGCAGATATGGATTCCTTGCGGAAAAATACCCAAATTCAAACAAAAAATCGGCTGAATCGGAGTTCAGATGAGGGAGATATCGCTGATTTAAAATCAGCTTTTTTTCCAAAAAAATCGTGACGGCGGGAAAGATGAAATAGATTGGTATGCTAGCCAAGAACCTATATGCACTTGAGGTACAAGATGCATGCAAAGCCTTGAGGAGAAAAGAAAATGTTAGATATTTGGTGGTTGAGAGGGAGAGTAAATTACCTCTCAACATACAGCGCCAGAAGAAGTTTCAGACAATTGTGAGAAGCCACAATTGGTGAAGCAGCTTTAGGAGGTTGTGGAGCAGACACAACTAGAGAAGCCGAGAAGAGACCGAGTGGAGGCATCCACTCATGCAGAAACTTCCAGTAGGGGGAAATTTCGAGCCAAGTGGGCAGAGGGATCACACGCATCCATACCTCCAAGTGTGAGGTGGGGCGATGTGAAGTGATAGTCCCAAGAAGGCTGAAATAGGGGCAGGATCCTTAAGGTACCCAACCTCTTTGATTAGACCTTACTACAGGAGCCCTGATGAGGAGTAGCAGAATTCGCTGTGTGGGTAGAGACAGATGCGAATGGAGCGGCAGAGAGAGCTACAGTGTAGGAGTCTCAAGACAGCGTAGAGCTAGCAAGTTGCAGCAATGCGAGAGGCACAGGAGTGTTGCACCAGTGCAAGATGGCACAGAGAGGTGTGCAACAATGCGAGATGCAGGGAGTTGTTGCAGCAGCGTAGAGCTCAGAGAGGAAACACTTGTCAACGGTAGAGGGAGCTTTAGCATCAGAGGGTGTTTCTAGCCCAACAGGGAGGTCAGTTGGAAGATCAGTTACGTACTTCTCAGAAACTGAGCTGCAGTGCAGCAGTGGGCAGCACGATGCAACATGATGAGAGGAGGTGTAGTGCAGATGCAGTGCTAGGAGATAGGACCAGCAGCAGCACGAATGCAGCAGGAGGAATCAGTGTGATTGATGCAGTCAGAGATCAAAGTGACAGAGGTTAGAGTAGTCAAATATTGAATAGCACAGAGGTGCAGAGTTTTCAGTCGACAAAGGCAATAGCAATCAAAGACTTTGATGACAGAGGCATCATTTTGATTCAGGTTGGATATTTTTTGTTTCTGGAGTTGTTGGAGCAACAACACTTGAGAGAAGTGTTGCATGTAGAACATTCCAAAGGTTCAGGATCGGGTTCGAGTTGAATGCCTTTCTTGTTGAAAGGGAGTGTTGAAAATAGCAACAAGAAATGCTAAAAATAGCATTGCTATAAATAGCATTTCAGGATATACTCCAAGTCTGTTGGAAATAGCAAAAAATATAAATGTTAAAAATAGCATTGCTATAAATAGCATTTCAAGATAGATTCCAATTTTAATTAGTCCCTGAATTAAAATTCGAATTTAGTCTCACTAGTTGTTTGAAAGATAATTAATTAATCCATCTTGAGTTAATTAGTTGGAGAAAATCAAACATGAAGTCTTTGTGAAGACATGCAACAGTTACCTCTTTGATTGAGGAGATTATCCCTTGATCAAGGAGATAAAGATGAGTTGTATTTGAGTTGTAATTAGTTAGCTCAGTTAACTAATTTAAGTCCAGTTAAATTAGTTCCAAACAGTTGGGGGAACTAATTGTGAGTTCAGTCAGTTAATGCATGCATGCATGCAACTAGTGTTCTCCAGATAACTAAATATTCTCTCATAAATAACTCATGCATGTCATTTCAGAGAAAGACTCAGTTGAGATTAAAGGAAGGGATAGTGTACTATCAGTTGGAGGAATTTTCCTATAAAACTCATCCATGCAGAAGGAATTAACTCCTTTAGGATTGCACAGTTATTTCAGAGGTCAGTGTTGTGTGTGAGGTGAGAATCACACAGATGGCAGTTGGAGGACCCAGGAGAAACTGCGCAAAGAAATAGGAGGCTTGGAGAACTGAATGAAGGCATATGTGTTATCTATTTTGTCTATGAGCAGGAGTGAGAGATTGTATTGAGAGCTGGATAGCTTGAGAGCTAAAGCTTTGTGTAATCTTGAGATATTTCCACTTGTATGATAATACAAAAAGCGAGGTTTTTTAGTTGAGGCTTTCCCTAGAGTATTCCTTTGTGTTTCATGTGTGATTGAATCATCTTCTCTATTAATGTGTTCTGTTTGATCTTGCTCAAAATTGATTAAGCTTCCGCAAGTTTGATTGTAGAAGTAGATTAAGTATTTTTCTTTAGTACATTGCATAATCAGTTTAATCTACAGTGAGAATTTCTAAATGGTATTAGATCTAGCTGATCTATAGAGAAATTTCTACATCCACTACAGGAAAAACTAGTCACAAAAATTAGTGAGGAAAATTGTCTCCCCCGACATTGATCCAGTTCCAAAACTGGCTTTGAATGGGCTCCACAAAACCCCTGCGTCAAGCATGTGCAACCACTGGTACATTATGCCTGGAACTGCAACTGATCAAGTCTTCTTCCCAATCCAGCCTCTAAGAATGACTAGCTGGTCCCTTCCGGAAATATTCCCAGCCTCCAGCAACTGAATCGATCCTCTGTCTGGCCAAATCGAACTTCTGCCTCTGAAGCTTCTGCGCTGCCTCAATGAGGAAACTTGACCCTCCTATAACTGAATCTTTGGATCTGGAAAATCTCCTCCAGACTCACTGTCCCTACCCCTCAGTCACTACTTCAATCTCTGGCTCTCCGAAAACTAACTATTGCTTCTCTGGAAATCATACTTCTGGTGTTCCAGAGTATTTTCTCCAAGTGCCCATCAACTTCCTCTTATAATCCACCGTTGGAGCACCAACCGCCAAAATTAAAACTTAATCAATGGCTAAGATCATCTTGGAGTCGATCCATGTGAATTTCTAGATGATTCTCGCCTTGACTTAATTAGTTCTGATTAATTAACCATAATCCCTAAGTTTAGACACGGGAAATATTTTGAAAACTGGTTAATAATCTAATTAAGTCATTTCTAGGTGGAATTTCAATAAACGATTTCTGGGTTTTGGAGATCTCATGTATTCTAGCTTCTCCACCAAATTTTGTGGCTAGAACACATCTGCTGCTACAAAAATTAACACTCTCTCTTAGCAATGAATGTGGTCTCTCTCTAGTGTTGCACATCTTGTCACAACACCCTGTCTATGTATCACCTCGGTCACATTGTTGATGTCTAGCTACTATTGCCCACCAACTACTACGCAACTCTAATGTTGCATCTGTGTTGCTGCTGACATTGCCATATTGCGGCCAACACTGCATTCGCACTACAACTCCCTCTCATCTATTGTTGTTGCAACTCCAACTGAGAAACATCTAAAACATTGAATCAATTGTGTTCAGTATGATGCATTTGTCTCCCTTGTCTCTTACTACTATTGGCATTTGCACTGTCACTGAAGAATTTGTGTTGCTACCAACTCTGCAGTGAGCCATCTGCGCTAATGTCATTGCACCGTGCTCCTCAGTATCTGACTGCTATTAGTCTACCATTGTCACTCTAGCACTGACAACATAAACTGCCACTAATCCATCCTGCTACTAAATATTATGGGCCCCCATAGCAAAGTAATGATCCATGAGGTGGACTCCTCAAGGACCCTACCTAAATCTGTATCTCTTTGGGGGTACAACTCCACGTCACCCCCACCTCACTCCTGGAGTTATGGCTGCCAACATTGCTAAGTCTTCATCCAATCTGGAGGACAACTTGTTGATCCGAGTTGACGTTGTATGTTGATCCTACTTCTCTGATTTGTCCTTCTTCCTGAGAGGACATTGTATATTGTAGTGAGCGAGCTCACCACATCTGAAGCACTTGACCTTTGACAGATCCTCCTTCTTCCTTCTTTGTTCCACCTGCGCCTGACTGGGACCCTTTGATGTGAGGGCCACATTCTCCTCCTCCTTCACCACCTTTGATTCGCTACTACTGTTGCCACTGATGGAGCTCTTTAACAAAACTCACATCAACTCCTCCTACTGCATGTCTGACCACATCCTGTCCCATTTTGGTAGCTTGTCTCTAGCCAATATATTTTGGACAAAAACTTGCCACTCCTCAAAGACATTGTTCAGTGCCAATATCATTAGATTTGTTGGTTTGGGTGCTACCCCAACAGCTGCAAGCTGCTCTCGAACCTTCTGAATCCTGGTAAGGAAGGGATCTATGCCTTCCCCCTTCTGCATCCTAATGCATCTCAGATTTTCTTCCAAGAACATCTTCCACTGCTCGGAAATTCCCTGATATAACATGGAGAGAGCATCCCACGTCTCTTTGGCAATATCCTTGCCAGCTATGTGTGAGACTATATGGTCCCGGACTCCATCCAGGATCAACTGCTTCGTCTTCGCCATTTCCTTCTTGTATTCTTTTACCTGATCTGCATCATAGGGAACTGCCACAATAATGTCTATGAAGATCTTCAAGCCATATCCATCCAACAGGAAGGACATCCTGGCCTTCCAAATGGCATAGTTGGAGGAACCCTCCAACCTATCCTAATCTCTAAGCCCTGCTGAGGCCATCTCAAAAATTGTCGAAAACCATCTCTTTCCTTATGCTCAACCACTGCTCGCACTCCCTTCTAGCATGCATAGATATGCTAGCTGGTACTACCAATCTGCCTAGAAAAATCAAACTTTTGAGGCCCGACGTTAATTCTACTACTGCAAAACCCTCAATGTCCAACCAAGGAATCTTCTCAACGAAAATACGAGTTATCGTTGTTGCCTCTGATTGTTGGAATCACTAACCTGGGCAACTCGACTTTTCTGCAACCCTACAAATAAAAAATCAAATTTATGGCCCAGTGATTTGGTCTGTCTATCTGGGTATTGCGCTACCTCTGAAAATTCCAAGCAGCGAAATTTTCTCCTCTACTTCTGAGCTTCCTGACTGACCACTCACGCTCTGATACCATGTGAAAAATCCAAAAATGGGATCTGATTGCAGCCACTAGAAATTATTCTTATAATTGTTAATTAATTTTAACAATTTATTTGCTACAGTAAATCTTGAATAAATCACACTGCAACCTTCACAAATAAAATAATGCGGAAATAATAGTGTTGGAAACTAAGAAAATTCTAGAACACACAATAAAAATGACATCGTTATTTTTGGACAAAAACCTTCGAAAAAACCCAACTTGGGAAAATTGGTGCAACAACTGAGGGTTTTTATTATTAAGCAGCAGTGAAATTTTAAGTACAAACTGGATGCACAAACTAGCAATCTACTACAGGAGAAATTGGTCACAAACATTAGAGGACTTTTGAAGTCTAAAATGGGCCTCCTAAGAAAAATGTATAACCAAAATAAACTTTATAAGAACCAATGGGATTCAAGATGATAATGTCAACCATGGAGGATGATTCATCATTTTTGGGTAAAAATGTAAAAAGATTAAAAAATAATAAAACTACTTTTTTAACTTGTATTTTCAACTTATCTTCATAAGGTTTTACTCAAATTTTGAGCGAGAGTACTCGTTAGATGCAAAATATAATTCATCATCAAAGAAATATCCATGTTCCATACTTTCAATGGACCATGCTACACAAAAAATGAGAAATACATGAAAAACGTGATTGCAATCACATTTTTTCATGTATTTCTCATTTTTCGCGTAGTAAGATCCATCAAAAGTATGCAAAATGGGTACTCCTTGGATGAGGACTCAAATTATGCATCCAACAAGTGTTCCCGCTTGAACTTTGAGTAAACCCAGAGGAAGATAAGTTGAAAATACGAGTTGAAAAAATAGTTTTTTTTCTTTTTTCCCTCTAAAATTTGATGATGTAATCTAATCTTATTTTATTATTTCCACTAATATTTTATAATTTCCTTAGGAGGTCCATTTTAGACCTCAAAAATCCCCTAATAATTAGTGAAACAAATTTTGTCTTACCCGACACTAATCCAGTTCCAACACTGGCTTTGAATGGGCTCCACGAAACCCCTGCATCAAGCCTGCACAGCCACTGGTACGCTTTGCCTGGAACTGTAATTAATCAAATCAGCTGCCCAATCCAGCCGCTGAGAATGACTTGTTGGTCCCTTCCAGAAATATTCCCGACCTCCAGCAATTAAATCAATCCTTTGTCTAGCCAAATCGAACTTCTACCTCTGAAGCTTCTCCATTGCCTATGCGCTACCTCACTAAGGAAACACAGCCTTCCTGTAGCTGACTCTTCGGATCTGGAAAATATCCTCCAAACTCACTGCCCCTGCCGCTCACTCACTGCTTTGATCTCTAGCTCTCCGACAACTGATTGTTTCTACTCTGGAAATCAATTTGCCGAGGAAATCGAACTTCTAGTGTTCTAGTGTAGTTTTTCCAAGTGCCCATCGACTTCCTCTTATAATCCACAGTTGGAGCACCAACAACCAAGATTAAAACTTAATCAATGGCTAGGATCATCTTGAAGTCAATTCGTGTGAGTTTCTAGATGATTCTCACATTGACTTAATTAATTCTGATTAATTAACCATATTCCCTAAGTTTAGACTTATGAAATATTTAAAAACTGATTAATAATCTAATTAAGTCATTTCTAGGTGAAATTTCTATAAACGATTTCTGAGTTTTGGAGATCTCATGTATTCTAGAATCTCCACCAAATTTCGTGGCTAGAACACATTTGATGCTACAGAAACTAACAATGTTCCAGCCATCTTTTGCATTTTGAAATATTATTTTTCATTCATTTGTGGCCATGATATGCTTTTATCTTCTTTTTTTTAGTTGCATCAACCTCCGAGGCTACGTTTCCAAGCCCGACCCAGACATGTGGACAAGGGAAGGGGGAGTACCAAAGCCTTGTGTACCTAGAGGTCATGTGGACCTAGAGATGGAAGATGATGAAATAAGGCTCGTAATGTGCGGAGGGGAGTGAAAAATCAAAAATGTGAAGCAGGAAAATGAGACCGCGCCACCAAAATCGATGTTTCCCAAGTAGTGTCCATTCCAAAGCTATAAGCCAACAGGGAAGATCCTACAAGACTAGGATTGAAGATTAATCGCTCCCGCCCCCTCTCTCCATCCTCCCCATTTAAAGTGAGGGAACAAGACTATAATCAAAACCCTTCCTTCTTCCACATCACCCACTAATCCATACCCAATGTGCCCAAGGAAAAACAAACATAAGTGCTTGATTGCACAATGAAAAACATATCTTCGAGATTTGATGGCCCACCTTCAAACATATTGTAGTATACCTAGGGGGGATAGTATGGGGTACAGAAAGAGGTACCCAAGGGAATAATGTAATAATGGGATGGGCTATAGTTAATAAATAAAGTGGTTAACTCACATTATGTAAAGGACCACAAATAGTTAGCAATAATGTGATAAGTCCATGGTATTAGATGGATGGTAATGAGAGAACCATGGTAATGACCCATGGTATTGTATGTTTGAATCCTATATAAAGGCTAGAGACTCCCCATTAAGGGATGTCAAGAATTATTGTATTGGCAAGCATATGGCTTGTGGAGTGTTCTCATTCCTTAAGAAGTGATTGTATGGTGTTGCCCTACCTCAAGGGTTTGATCAATAAAGAAACATTTCTATATTTTGTGTTTGTAATCATCTTGAGATTATTTATAATTATTGGGTATATTGGCATCATTTTATATATTTGCAAGCTAGATATATAACAAGTGGTATCAGAGCACTTTCTTGGGCAAAGCAGAGAATTAATTTTTTTTTTGCAAGAGTTTTTTGGAGCGGTCAGTTTGCAGATCAGATCTGTAAGTTCGGGTGCAAAATTTGCACAATCTAGCAAATATGGATTCTTTGCGAAAAAATACTCAATTTCAAACAAAAAAAATCGGCCGAATCGGAGTCCAGATGAGGGAGATATCGTTGATTTAAAAATCAGTTGTGTTGCAGAAAATTTTTAATGAAAATTCATGGACAGTGAATCTCCAATTAATTTTGTGGAGAATTTTGAGAAACTAATTGCAAATCTGAGATCCCCTTGAAAAATTACTCAATTCCAAAAAAAAAACGGTTGAATCGGAGTCCGGATGAGGGAGATATCAATGATTTAAAATCAGTGCTTTTTCAGAAATTTATGTGAGGACGGGACAGTTGTGACGACGGGATAGATATATAACACATATGCTCTCGACAAATGGGAAAGGGGACATATGACTGGCTCAGGGAGTGGAGATAAATTATCACAATATATCGATTACACGGGTGGTTGTCAAGGGTTGTTGGCTACCGGCTGAAGACAAATCTAGGAGAAAATTTCTCCTATGGGGTCACCCACTGGTGGTGAGTAACAGGACTCAAATTTGTCAATGTTTTGGCCAGTTCTTCAGATGGGCCTGCTAATACTGTAGATCAAGAAGATGAATGTTCCTAACAAATACGTTATGCTTCTTTTTTCGTCAAGATTTCCATTTGTTGCTCATATGTTTCAATCTACTTATTCGTTTGAATCATTTGTTGTAATAATCGATCCTTCTCTTATTTCACTGCTAGCAATAATGGTGTTCCAACATGATCTATATTCAGAATTTTTATTTTCTTTTTTAATGTCAATATTTCATTGTCTTTGGTTTTAACCAAATCCTGTATTAATTTCACATCCTTGGGGTTGGATCCCAAGTCAATTATCCATTGCTCAAGTTCATCAATTCTCATTTGTTTGGTTCTATTTGCCAACTTCTCTTTTTTCAATTGCGTGTTAATTTTAGTGACAATAGTTTGTACTTTACTTATACTTACAAAGGTCTGCATTATATCCTTGAACACCATCTCTCCAATCTGCATGTGCAAGTCCACCTTGTCAACTATATTTACTTTGTCTTAAGTCACGTGTAAGCTTTGTTGCCTTGTATTCATCTATTGTCTTTACAATCAATGCTCTAGGCTCCAATATAGCCATATTCAATTGCCCTTTCTCAAAATCTAAAGTTGATAACAATCTAGCCTATGAAGATCCTTGTTTCCATATTTATGAAAACATCCTCTTGCTTGATTTTAGTATTTTTATTCTTCATATCTAGGTATTGGGAATATATATTTCCTTGCTTCGCCTAGTCAGTTGTTATTGTAGCATCTCTATCCGCTAAAATACGTGAATTTCCAATACACGTTGATGGAACAAATTCTATTGAAAAAACAAGCTCACTTGGTGATGCTTCTTTTGAGCTCTATGTTGACTTGCCCGCCTCATTTGATTATCCTTCGATCCTTCTTTTTTGCTAAGATGCTCATCCTCTTCCATATTCAAGATTGTTTGAGAAATCTCAAGATGAGACCTTTCATTGGTGTTCTCATACTGATGTGGTGCTTCTATTATTGATGGTTGTGTAGGTTGGATAGGATCTTGGACTTGGCTTTGTAAAATTTTCTAAACGTTCTCCCAATTTTCCTAGTTTGCCATTTTTTCTATCTCTAGTTTACTTACATGGTCATAACAAGCAGAGCCTAGCTTTGTTCTTTTCTTAGTAATGATAAAGTGAGGATCATATGTCCATGGTTCTTCCTGTTGAAATCGCATCTCCTTGAGAATTTTGTCAATTACCTCCAATCCTAACCTGGCATTAACAATAAAGGTCCAACCTCTTTCTTCAGTTTGAATGTAACTTGTCATTTCTTGGAGGCAACGTGAACATGATCTAACTCTAAACTTTGCCTAATATATTCCAAGGCAAAGATTCTCATTGTCAAGAAAATTGGGTAGATAGGGCCATGATTCAAACCATAGATTATGATCTCTGTGTGATTTTGATACAAATACTAATCTCCCACTCTTGTATTAGGACTTAACTAAAGTAGTCTTTTGAACTTGGGAAATACCCTAGGGGGCAATTCCTCACCGATGATAGCATAATTAGTGGACATCAATTGGTTGATATACTAAATGAACCCCACATTTTGTGGTTTTTCCCTTCCTAAAGGAGTCCAACGAATAATTGACCAAGGGTCACCTAACTCATCTTACACTTTTAATTGGAGATGGCAGAGCTTAACAACTTGAGAATATAAGAACAGATGTACTAAATATGATTGGAATCTTAAGTGCCTAATAGCGTTAAACATTGTTAATTGAAAATGCATTTTTTTGACCAAATAATGGTTGTAATTAAACTTGACCAAAGGTTTGTCAAAGGTTGAACAAATGAAAGACAAAAATCCCATAATGGCTTCATCCGCATTCCTATCATGGTCATAACATAAGATAAAAGACATCATAGTTATGACGTGTCTCGAAATTTCAGGAAAAATGCTAGTTTTGTAAGGTGGTGGATTTTTGGGCACAATGGCATCTTTATCAAGGTATGATTGGAGTGGTGGCCTTCTCTTTAAGAGTTAACTCATTATAAGCAATGATTCGTCTTTCTTCTTGAAAAACTTGAGTTTCAAGGGTTTCAATGAGCTTCAACATTTCAGATATTGGTTGTATTTTCTTTTCTTTTTTTCTGTGACTAGAGGAATCTACAACTAGGCTAGTCTTATCTGCACATGACATGGGGTCGATTCCAACCACTACCACTATAACCCCTAGGTGCCTACATATGCCCCTTCCGCAAGCATAGGTGAATCGAGGGGATTTCAACCTTGAACCTCCTCACACATAACACTTCATTTTCACAACCATCACCTACCTCCCAGGGGCTTATTAATTGTGAATTTAACATAAAAAAGATTATGCCATTCTTAGATATCATAAGCCTTTTACCGGGAACATAGTTCATTACACACCATGACATAAATTCAAGAAATTGGTAAGTTTGTGGAACGACAAATTTAGCTAAATCGAACTCTCGAGCATGAATATAGTCTTGAAGGTCTTGAAAACAGTTAGAAGCGAATTGCCTTATTTCAAATAAATCAAATTTGGACAAGACAGTATCAAAGATTTCATCATCACAGTGTAGTAAATTTCGTTCTACAATGGATAAAGGTTGACCTAACTCGATGACTTGTGGATTCTTCATTTTTTAAAAGAAAAACAATGATAATGAAAGAGAATACGTGAAATTATCCTTTCACAACATAGAAATCATTTTCGTCGTCTTTGTACAATGACAATCGAAAAACCCGCCTTATCCTTAGTTGCACAGTGCTTTTCCTTTTGCATTAACCACAACTTACGATGGCCCTTCACCCCTTTTACATTTTTGTCCCTTGAATTTTAAACTTGGGACATGTGGAAGGTAATGATTGGCTGAAAATACAATTGGAATGCACTTCTTTGATAACAATGGGTCATGTCATTTTACATCATGCTCATGTCACATGCCACATCATTCTATTGCATCAACATCTTGTTGTGGGGTCCACCTTGTCACCATATTGCTATGGTGTTTTCCATGTCACATTGCATCACCAAGTGGTTTCCAAGGGAGTCCCTTGACAATTTTGAAAACTATTAGTAAGGGGGGGCAAACCCAACCTTATGTTGCCATGTTCAACCTACTGAAACCAGGGGTGTCCATTTTGAACCCCCCTCCTCTTGTTAATTATCATCACTCGTGCTTGTTGTGGGGGGCAAGATGGATAATAGCCATGGATATGAAAAAGGTGTTCCCCAATCTATGCAACTTCATCAAAGTGCTTTTATATATATATATATATAATATTTATATATTTATATATATATGCTATTTTTTTTGGGTTGGGGGGGAGTAGTGGACGACTTCTATTTCAAATCATTTTATTACCAAGGGGTAAACCCTTAGTTTGAAAACCCTTTTTTTCATATATATATATATAACAAATTCAAGAAAAATTTAATGTTACAACACATCAATCACTCCTGTCACTCCTCAAAGTTCTGTATGTTACCTCCCAACTTGCACTTGATGATTATATAATAAATTCAAACAAAATTTAATGTTACAACACATCAATCACTCCTATGTCACTCCTCAAAGTTCTATATGTTACCTCCCAACTTGCACTTGATGATAAAAGTCATAATCCACAAGGTACAACACAAAAGAGAATTGTTAAGGCAGCCACCACTATCACCTAAGTAATCTATCATCTTCACATAGGTCCACTCAAGGTGTAATCCCTAGATTAAAGCTAAGTAATAAAGCATAAGGTGATACAATAATAGCTTTAGTAAAACGGTAATTTTTTGTATTTTGAAAATGAAAAGGGTGATGGAAGGAAATAGAGTTTAGCAATAATCCAACAAGGGGCAATGGAGTTAAGGGGGCATCTAACAAGGCTTATTTTCTTATGTGTTAGAAAATGGAAGTAAGGCTATGAAAAACTCAATAACCTCCACCCTATGCTTGCTAGAATTTAATGCATAGGTTCTAGAAGGAAGTGATCTAAAGAATCCACCTTTAATTAGGCAACTCAATTTTGCCCTAGAAATTAAAGTTAATGAGCTTCCTACAATTCCTAGACGATATGTAAAGCAAACTATTACACATCAAAGACTAGGATAACAAAGGAGAAAAGAGTTGGTGTTACCACACATGCTAAGCTCCTTCTAGATTGTAGATTTTACCCTTCAAGTAGACCAAGTTGCTAGCCCTACCTATGTAGAAAAACCACACCAATTAAAACATTAAGCACCAAAATATTTGCATTCAACAAAAAAAGAGCCCTTAAACATCAAATAGGCTCCAAGAAAGATATATCCAATAAGCTTCAAGGACGAAAGCTCCAAAGTTTCAACTATGAGTACAAATAAGGCAGGGTTACTCTATATAGAGTCTAAGTCAACTTCCTTTACAATAGAATAACAATATATCATGTGAAAACCCTAGATCTAGCCTAGGGAGGAGTAAAGGAATATTTCCTCCAACTAACTAAATAATAATACATAAAATAATGAAGTGGTCAGGCGACATGTACAAGCTTACAAAAACAATAGACCCGGGAGAGTGGGATATCTCCACCAAAGAGAGAAGAAGATGAGTCAAAGGTGCAACATCTAGCCTCCAAATGCTGCCAATTGGATAGATCCACAGCCAACTCCTCAAAGTAGGCAACAAAACCCTAAATCTTGGGTTTAGGACCTCTTAGATCTCCTCCAAGCTGGATTCATAGCCCTTCAAGGTGAAACATCCTCCTCAAGAAGCCTCCAAAAGATGGATGTCCTCAAATAGATGCATGAAATATGGGCCATGTGGTCGCAAGAGCTAGGGCACTCTTCACCATGTGTATACATCAATAATGGTCTCCCCAGCTCACCAAAACACTCAAGCAAAGAAAGGTGAGGTGTTCCTCAAATGAGTGGTCAAAATGCAACAAGAATTTTCCAACTGTAGTTTATGAAAACACCATAATTGCATCAGTTTTTATCAAAATTTCTATTATGGCCAAATATTGGAAATCCTACAACCACTGCATCTATTGGCATTATTCTAGCAAAAATATGGGCACTCTATCAAAAGATAATTGCTCTTAAATCTAGGTTGCCCTCAAAATATGCAATGAAACCATAGATCTAAGGTTCAAAACCTTCTAGGTCTTCTCCACTATCAGATATTGCCAACTATGAGAGAAAACAACCTTCTTCAAGTTGGATGTCTCCTCAAAACAGGGCAAGAAACCATGAAAAAACCCCCCAAGAGACTTATTGCATCTCTAAAGGTGGATGTCTTCAACCATAATATAGATAAGTGTGTAATAAGGCCAAGAATCCACCTCAAATCAAGTGCTAAGATGGTAGATCAAATGAAGAAGCAAATCAAACAAGTCATGAACCATGTTTCAAATCACCAAGAACCTAATTCAAGGAGAAAGACAACCTCATTAAGATATACATGAAGTGATAATGAATGTGCAAATGCCCCCAAATGTAGGCCCAAGAAAGGGAGTGGTCAAGGTAATACCATGCTCCATGCTACAAGTAATCCATCCATGTTAATATCGTCCATAAAAGCTAGAGAGTTGAAGAAGAGGATCCCTAACCACGCCCATATCCATCCATCCAAAAGACAAATCACTTTTAAAAAAGTGGGTGTATGCAAAGTGTTATGCCATGATAAATCTTGCCAAATGGAAATGTCAATACCATGTCCTATTAGCCCAAAAATGCTAAGACATTCCACCAAGGGGTCCATACATTCTCATATCCAATCATCTACCAATGAGTGGAGATTAGAACATCACATGATCGAATGTCATGCCATCTCCACAATAAGCAAGTATATTAAACAATACACCGTCAAACCACTGGCACATCAGCATCCATGTTATCAACAATCCAAGAACCAAGTGAAAACCCTAGCCATCCAACAAATTTACTAGTATAGACTTTATGCAAAATGATGGGTAAAAACTGACTTCAATTATGAGAGATGTACTCATCTTGGGAGTGCATGAAAACCTCAAAATCTCTATGTGCACCTATTAGCAAAGATCACTATTAGCAATCAAAAATATGTCACAGAATGGATCCACATCAACATCCCTAAACACCACATCACAAGTCCATATAGTTTATTACATTAATAGTTCAAAATTAGCTTTACAAAACAACAAGTTATAAGCCAACAATGCCAAGGGCAACATGAAATGAAATATATTGCTCATGTTGAACTTATTCATGCTACTTGTTCAAGGAAGCTCATTCTTTCTTGCATCCTATCCTACCATTAGCTAATGAGCATGATAGTTGAAATCATAAATCCAATGCAATACCTTAGCATCTCACCAATGACATGACTTCTTCCCTTGTGTTTGGTCATCAACCAAAACAAAGATAATTGTCAAGTAGATACTTGCTGGAATCTTCATAAGAGGGCGGGCATGCACCATCACAAGACTACTACATCCATGTTGGGATAATATGAATGTAGACATCATCATGGCTTCAATAAAACTCATAAGGCAGTCCCATAACATCTCCTTCAACTTCATCATCATATCCCTCAAGCAGCAAAGACTTAAAAGGCTCTACAAAACCACTCAAAATGTTATCCTCCAAACAAGATATGCATGAAAATTGAAACAATATTTCAACCTTGGAAAAAAATTATCTCCAAATCTAGGGTTTTAAGGGCTTAAAACCCTCCTTTTGATGGATGGAATTTTCTGCAATACAATTCAAAATGTAGCATGTGCTAGCCCAATTAATTTCCATCATCAAAAGTATATTTTCCCACTAAAAGCATTTTCAAAGAATAATAAGAACATAAAAGAAATAGTTGGATGAAAATTTCTGCAATTAAAACCCTGTCGTACCATATAACTTTCAACCACTAAGTCACATTTTCCAATTAAAAAATCAAGTATGATTTCACCAATATATGGAGTAGATGGCTGAAAATTTTGTGTTTTTAGTACCACAAATCTGATCCACGTGCTGGGAAAAAAGATGCACTAAAACGTGGTTGTAAATTGCCATGAAAATATTGCAACAAAGCTACCCTAGAAGCGAGAGTACATGGCTGAAATAATCTGCAAAAAGATGCTCTATATAATGCCCAAAATCTGCATTATTAATAAGAACATATGGTTGTAATTTGTTGTACAAATTTTCTGAATTTGCCTCCACCATGTTAGGCTATCCAAGGGCTTCCAAACCTGCACTCTCTTCACTATAGGTGTCATAGATAGGATCTCCTACAAATCTCCAATAATCTCTACCCAAATGATGATCAAATTTTGAAAATGCACATCCATAACAACGCATCCGTGGCTGCCCCTGTCTTCATTAGATGGAGAAGAAAATTTATTCTTAAAGCCTATCATCACTTACAGGCTTTTCTTCAGGATAATCCCTCTCGAAATCATAATAAGAAAGACCAATTCAAAATTACGAGGAGATCCAAAGCTTACCAAACCCTCACATTCATGACGAGGAGATATAGATGCATCTGCGCTCTCACCAATAGGATCTTCATGTGCTTCATCTTTAATGGGAACATGAGATGCTTTATCAATGTGTTTTTCAAGTGATTGATGGTTTTGTTTACCCTTACTTTCTTCCTGTGCTTGGTCTTCAATGGCATCATGAGAGCATTCTTCATCAACAAGACCACTTTTGTTTATCACACCATCCATTCCCTCGATATATTGAACATTGGACATCCATTCATCATGATCATTAAGGCTCCATCACTTGTAAAATGTCTCAACAAAGCCTGCAAAAGATGAAATTTCTCCTCCACCAATATGTTTAAACCAATCCCTTGCATGCCTTTCAAAACTACATGAAACAGCCTTATCACAACATTTTCATGAATAAGACCAAGATTTGAAATGAATACCATGAAACATTAAATGTGTGACGTGGCTGAATCATTATGCTCATGAAACGTTCGAATATCGTTCAAATCTACCTTTGGTAGTTCATTAAGACACCCTGGCATATTTGAGAAATCAATTGGAACCTACCATGAAGGCCACGTCATATTTCTTCACTGTAATGCTGAAAACAAAAGTCTGAAATGAATAATGATCATACCTCATATCAATACCAAGGAGTGGAATCGCCAGCATAATCCTTAAAAGTGCCTTCAAGATATCGCATGTGCTCACCTCTATATACAACAAATACTTCAAAAATCTATAAGGAACAAGGGCTTTGTTGTTTTACTTTATGAAAATAAAAAACATATTATATAATATATCTAATTCTTTATATTTTTGGATATTAACTATAAAACATATTAATATATTTAATTTTTTAGAGATATTTTTGGATATTAATTTATTGGAGGTTAAAGGGGTGGCAGGAGGGGCAGGGATTTTACTAAATCCTGAAGGAACAACAGAAGTAAAATTCTCTTGGGGGTCTTGGAAGGAAATCCAACAATCAGGCAGAGATGTATGGACTCCTACAAGGACTAAGCATAGCTAAAGAAGCTAAAGAAGCAAGATCTAGTGAGGAGAGCACCTGATGTGAGCAAATGTGCAAACATGAAAGAAAGGCGACACAAGTGTCGGACAGTGTTAAAATTGGAAACTAGGGCCAAACTCCATGTGGGTCACCTTATTTATGGCAGCTGATATTTTTCTTAGTTTCATCTCTCCAAGAGGTGTAGGATTGATCTAAAGATCATCCGATTCTGACATGTATTTATGGAGATATGAATTTATTTATATTATTGACAATTTGTCAAGGTCGGCCAGCAAGCTAAACAAACACTTTTACCCCCATCTCATCCTCAACATTGCAATTAAATAGAGGAGACCTCTAGTCATTTGAGGAGCACATCATTTCATGATCTCTCTCTACACTTGTTTGGGTTTGTCTTCTCACAAGGAGGACGTGGTGGAAAGAAAGATCTGAGGTCTTTGCCGCAGTCAAGAGAGGAGCCCTAGCTGCAGTCAAGAGGGGGCCTAGCCGCAGGGAAGAGGAGGTCCTAATCCGCAGCAAGAGGAGGCCCTAAGCTGCAGCAAAGAGGAGGCCCTAGCCGCAGCAAAGGAGAAGCCCTAGTCGCAGCAAGAAGGAGCCCTATGATAGCATGAAGGAGCCTAGAAAGAGCAGCGTGGAAATCTCTGTGGCAGCGTGGTAAATAATGATGTTCTAGGGCATGAACCAAGGTCCGGTTTGGGTGTGTTGAAGTCAAGTCAACATAGGGTTGAATATGTATGTGTTTGGGTGCAGACAAGTGCAGTCAGCTAGGCCAAGTTCATAAAGAAGGTAATGTTGTTGTTTGGGACTGTTTGGGCAAACATTTGTGAAGCATAAAGCTACAACAAGTTGTTGTGCTAGGCCGCAGGCCATAGCACACAGCCGGAGGTTGTCTTAAGGCCAATCAAGGGTGGACAACACTTTTAGAAGGCAGCATGGCATGAGAGAAGGGTCTCCAAGGTAAACTGCAGTCCTAAAAGGACTTGTCTCCTGACTGTGTGGTGGAACTAAGGCTACAGGACATGCCCTAACCAGTGATGCAACAAACCACAGTGCTAACAAGTTGCAACAGTGTTTTGTGAAGGACTACTAGATTAATGAACTCCTAAAGGGTATGCCACAACACTCTTAGAAACTGTTTGAACACTGTCATAAGAGTTTAGGGTTGCATCAAGTACCCTAACTAGAACAGTAATCATTAGCGGAATGAAATCAGTATTATGAGCAGCATTTGGGTTGATTGAGCTAACTGTTGGATGTTGATGTTCACTGAGCTTGACCAAGCCACTTAGAGAAAGATTTCCATCTAGTTTGACCAGCATTGACGTCTCTGGTCAAGGCCTTACTACTGTTGTCATAAAATATCAGATTTGTATATTTGTACTATCTCTATCTCTCTACTGAACTATTGAAGAATATAAGAATAATTGATCAAGGGTTTCCCCACATTGGGGTTTGTCCTTGGCTGGTGCCACATCTTGTGTCCTCTTGTCTTGGCTTGTCTTCTACTGTTCATGTTTATGTTCTATCTGCATTTTACTATCATGCTGATGTGATTGCTAAATTGGATATTGATATTGGGCTAATTAAGAAATTGAAGTAAATTGCTCTTAAGCATAGAACATACCCAAAATTAACATGGTATCAAAGCAGAGGTGAAGACAAAGCCCAAGCAAGAGTGAAAGAGCAATTACCGAAGACAATTGGACAAGGTCAAAGGCTCAATGGGTTCCCCATCCCACTTCCCAACTGAAGACAAGCTCCGTGAAAAATCTGACTATCACGAATGGAAGATGTCTCTTGATCTGACATTGGAAGAACAAGAAGTGTTGGATTACATGAAAGGTAAAATCCCTGAGCCTCCATCAAATGCACTAGCTGCTACAAAGAACAAATACAACAAGGCTGAAGTCAAAGCGAAGAAGATTATCAAAGATTCCATTGACAAGCGTCTGGTGGTCTACATCTCCAATCTAAACACCTCCAAGGAGATCTACGACAAATTAGTAAGCATGTTCAAGGTTAGTGATGCAAATCAAATTTTATTTCTCAAAAATAAGTTGAGGGATATTAAGAGGGGTAAGGACGAGGATTTTCAATCCTACTTCTTAAGAATCACTGAGATCAAGAATGATCTTCTTGCGATTAGAGTAATCATATCTGACAAGGAACTTACTATCACTACCCTTGGAGGGCTCCCACCCGAGTGGTATATATTTAGAACCACTATTCTCAATAATGATCGAATTCCAGGGTTTGAAGAATTGATGTTGAGATGCATTCAAGAAGAAAAAAGAATGGTGGAGCAAGAAATGCCTTTTAATAAAGGCAACCCTAATGTTTTCTCTACTCATGCCAAAAGGAGAAATAATGCAGGGTCTAAAGGTCATTTCCATGGAAAGCCTAGATCTAAGGAAGGAAAAGAAGGTGCTTTGCTTGCAATAAGTTTGGCCACTATGCAAGGGAGTGTCCAAATAGAAGGGACACATCACATGATGATGATCACAATCATTCCAGGGGCAACTACAACAACCATGATCAAAGAAATGGCAGGTCCAGTGGAAAAGGAAAAAGGAATGCAGGATCTCAAGGAAATGGTTGGCCCTCCAAGAAAGCAAGGAACTCCAGGTATGAAAAATCAAATGTTGTTAACAATAAGCAAAAGGAGTATTATCTTATATCAGCCCTCTCTCCACTACCTCTCCTCCGGACACTTTGGGGAATTGGCTTATTGATAGTGGTGCCTCAAGGCATTTCACCGGATATAAGGAAGCTCTCTCTAACCTAATAAAGAAGGATACAAACTTAGAGATTATTCTTGGAGACGATGCCACCTATCATGTAAAGGGAGTAGGGAATGTTACCCTTCAATTAAATCAGGGTAACACAATTCATTTACAAGAAGTTCTTTATGTACCTGATCTCAAGAAGAACCTAGTGTCCATTTCAGCAAAGGAAGACAAAGGATACAAGGTGGCATTTATCGATGGAAAGGTATGTGTTTGGAAAAATAATTTTAAAGATGCTTTTACTCTTGGGTTCCAAGTCGACACTTTGTATCAAGTTGGAGGAAGTCCATTGGGAGCTATGTCTTGCAACACATCTCTACAATCTGAACTATGGCACCGGATGTCTGCCCATCTTCATTGTAAGGCCCTACCTGATGTGAGACAGATGGTAACAGGGATACCTAAGTTCAAAGAAGAGCATGAAGGTATATGTCTGAGACATACCGAGGGAAAACTTACAAGGGGACCATTCCCCTCAAATAATAGCAAGAGTATAGATGTATTGCAATTGATCCACTCCGATATATCTGGTATGATGCCCGTAAACTCTTGGAAGGATGAAGTATTCACCTAGTTTCGTCACTTCAAAGTCTATGTGGAACAACCCGAGGGGTTTGAAGATCATGATTGGGAATCTCATATATGGAGGCTGAAGAAAGCTCCCTATGAGTTGAAGCAAGCAACCCGGGCTTGGTATGAGAGGATTGACAGCTATCTGATGAAGCTGAGATTCACTAGGAATGAAGCCGATCCAAACCTTTACTTTAAGGTTGTGGATGATAAACCTCTCATACTAGTACTTTATGTGGATGACCTGTTTCTAACAGGTGTAGACCCTCTCGTTCACAAACGTAAGAGGGAGTTGGATTTCGAATTTGAGATGAAGGACCTAGGACTGATGCACTACTTCCTAGGGTTAGAGGTCTAGCAAAAGCTAGGAGAAATTTTCCTATCTCAACGAAAATATGTTGTGAAGATATTGGAAAAATTTGGGATGGTGGACTGCAAGCCTGTGACTACCCCGATGGAGCTTAACTTTAAAAAGTTAAGGGATAGTGTTGTCGAACCCGAATTGGGAAATGCTTCTGAGTATCGTCAACTCATAGGAGCAATGATGTTTTTGGTGAACTTCCATCCAGATATATGTTTTGCAGTTAACACGTTGAGCCAATATATGGTTGAGTCTCATCACACACATTGGATTGGTGCCAAGAATCTTTTGAGATATCTTCGGGCCACAATCACTCATGGTCTGAGTTACGCTACCAGAGATGTGAGGTTGCATGATTATTCTGATGTTGATTGCGCAGGTAGTGTGGTGGATCACAAGAGCACTTCTAGGTGTCGTTTCTCTTTGGGTTCTACTTCGATATCCTGGATGAGCAGGAAGCAAAAGTCAGTTGCTTTGTGCACCATTGAGGCCGAATACATAGCTGCAAGTATGGCCTCATGTGAAGCTGTCTAGTTGAGGAAGCTCTTCAATGCGTTGTTTGGACATGCGTTGGATACCACCATGATCCTCTGCGACAACCAGAGTGGGATCCGATTATCAGAGAATCCCATATTTCGTGATCACTCCAAGCACATAGACATCAAGTACCACTTTATCCGGGATATGGTACAATGAGGAGCAATAAGGCTCCAACACATTGGGACTGATGAGCAGGTCGGCAATATTCTGACGAAGCCCCTGGGAAAGGTCAAATTCTTGACTTTCCGAAAATGACTAGTAGTCTTGGAGAGACCCTCTCCTGAGGGTCTTGTATGATATGGACATTGAACTCTGGGAGCTCTAGGGAACTTGGGGTACTTCTTGGAGCGATGAGCAACCATAGGGTGAGTGGTTAAGCCTTGCCCTGGTGGTTTGCTATGTAGGCAGGATGAGTGGTTCATCCTTCTCCTGCTGAGACACAATCATAGGGCGAGTGGTCCAGCCTTCCCCTAGTGATTTGTTGTGTACAGGGTGAGTGGTTCAGCCTTCCCCTGTGATACCCCATGGTGACATGTAGGCAGGACGAGGGTTCATCCTTTTCCTGCTGAGACATCCTACCCATGCAGTCTAGGACTCATGGGAAGTACCTCTCATCTGGCCAACGATTAGGGAAATGAGGATAGGGACCATAGTACTATCGATGGACGCATCATGTACTACCGTATTCCCTATGCTAGGATGACCTATATTGATCTGGGATCAATTGGAACTGACTCCAGGTCAATAAGAGTGATATGGGACACTCTTTTTATATGGGATTGACTTCAAGTCAGTAAGAGTGGTATGAGACACTCTCTTTATATGGGATTGAGTTTGGGTCAGTAGAGAATGGTATGATACAGTCTCGATCACTTCTTCTTCTTCATAGTTCAGCAGAGCAGAGCAGTGCAGAGTTGTGCATTAATGGCAGAGATAGTACCGACTGACAGATGGATTAGCAGATGGAATTCTCCCTAGTTGAGAGGGAGAGTTAAAATTGGCAACTAGGGCCAAACTCCATGTGGGTCACCTTATTTATGGTAGCTGATATTTTTCTTGGATTCCTCTCTCCAAGAGGTGTAGCATTGATCTAAAGATCATCCGATTCCGACATGTATTTATGGAAATATGAATTTATTTATATTATTGACAATTTGTTAAGGTCGGCCAGCAAGCACTTTTACCCCCATTTCATCCTCAACGTTACATTTAAATAGAGGAGACCTCTAGCCATTTGAGGAGCACATCATCTCATGATCTCTCTCTCCACTTGTTTGGGTTTGTCTTCTCACAAGGAGGACGTGGTGGAAAGAAATATCTGAGGTCTTAGACGCAGTCAAGACAGGAGCTCTAGCCGCAGTCAAGAGGAGTCCTAGCCGCAAGCAAGAGGAAGCCCTAATCCGCAGCAAGAGGAGGCCCTAAGCCGCAACAAAAGAGGAGGCCCTAGCCGCAGCAAAGGAGAAGCCCTAGCCGCAGCAAAGGAGAAGCCCTAAACACAGCAAGGACCCCTATGACAGCATGAAGGAGCCTAGAAAGAGCAGCATGGAAATCTTGTAATAGCGTGGTAAATAATGTTGTTCTAGGGCATGAACCAAGGTCTAGTTCGGTGTGTTGAAGTCAGGTCAACGTAGGGTTGAATATGTATGCGTTTGGGTGCAGACAAGTGCAATCAGCTAGGTCAAGTTCATAAGGAAGGTAACGTTGTTGTTTGGGACTATTTGGGCAAACATTTGTGAAGCCTAAAGCTACAGCAAGTTGTTGTGCTAGGCCGCAGGCCATAGCACACAGCTGGAGGTTGTGTTAAGGGTTGTCAAGGGTGGACAGCACCTTTAGAAGGCAGCGCGGCATGAGAGAAGGGTCTCCAAGGTAAACCGCAATCCTAAAAGGACTTGTCTCCTGACTGTGTGGTGGAACTAAGGCTACAGGACATGCCCTAACCAGTAATGTAGCAAACCACAGTGCTAACATGTTGCAACAGTGTTTTGTGAAGGACTACTAGATTGATGAACTCCTAAAGGGTATGCCACAACACTCTTAGGAACTGTTTGAAGATTGTCATAAGAGTTTAGGGCTACATCAAGTACCCTAACTAGAACAGTAATCATTAGCGAAATGAAATCAATATTATGAGCAACATTTGGGTTGATTGAGCTAATTGTTGGAGGTTGATGTTCACTAGGCTTGACCAAGCCACTTAGAGAAAGATTTCCATCCAATTTGACCAGCATTGACTTTTCTGGTCAAGGCCTTACTACTATTGTCATAAAATATCAAATTTGTATATTTGTACTATCTCTATCTCTCTGTTGAACTATTGAAGAATATAACAAGAATTGATCAAGGGTTTCCCCACATTGGGGTTTGTCGCTCGCTGGTGCCACATCTTGTGTCCTCTTGTCTTGGCTTGTCTTCTAATGTTAATGTTTATGTTGTATCTGCATTTTACTATCATGTTGATGTGATTGCTAAACTGGATATTGATATTGGGCTAATTAAAAAATTGAAGTAAATTTCTCTTAAGCATAGAACATACCCAAAATTAACAGATAGCGACAACAAAAAATAAATTTAATTTGGAGATGAAATTTGCAAATTACATGTATATGGGTATATGGTTGTAAGACCTGGTTAGGCATGAATATCCCTGTCGATAAAGTCTTGGAGTAGACTTAGGTGATAGGGGAGGAGAGGATGCATATTTCCATAGTCAAGTTTAAAGGGGGTGTAAAATTAGGGTAAACTTGACTCGGTGAAAGAGTCAAATTTGTTAGGTCCACAGTGGTGGTTTCGAGCACATGGTTTTGGGGGCTCGTGGTATTAGAGTCAATGGATTACATTTGATGAAGCCTTTAATATGCTTGGAGATTCGCCATTGTAATGTGCTTGAGTTAACAAGAAGGCTCACTTCGCCAAGCCAGGATGTTGGCTAGCTTGGTTGCTTTTAAGTCAAGGCATGGTTGCATTTAAGCCATAAGATAATAATAGATTTATTAGCTAATTTTTCTTGGTTTTGGGTTTTCCAAGATAAAACTTGTGTGTTTTATGTGTTGTTGTTGCTATGATTATTTTCTCTCGATCTTTATTTCTAACAAATAGATCAATGTTGTTGACATCAACATCGAGATAAAATCAGCAAGGATTCAAAAAAAGTGAAAAATGGGGAAAATATCAATAAAAAATGGCAAACATTGGCAAAATTAAAAATATTAAAAAATATTCATTTTTTTAACATCTAAAGCAACAACAACATCAAATAAATGTATCGTCACATAAATATGAAAAAAGAACTAATATATAAGATGTACAAGATGTCTAGTGCTACATCCTACATCAACATTGAATCATATCTCAAATCCTGAGTCCTAGCTTGGCCTCAAATTATCAACAAATATAATAAATGTATCTCATCATCAGGAGTCATCAACAATGAAATTGGATACATAAACTAATGATTTCCTCCACCCCTTTTAGTGGCTAGGGTTAGCATTGGATTTTGAAGTCCTTTAGAAGAAGTAAGAGGTAGACTCTAACATGTTGTATTAGTGCGCATGCTACTGCTAAGTCCAACATGCTTTGTCTGAGTCCCTAAATGTGGTGGTGTCACCTCTTCCTCCTCCTCTACCTCTTTCTCCACCGCTACCTCCTCTACCTCTTTCTCCCCCACTACCTCCTCTGGTGACTTCTCTAACCAATTAGAAATCGATTCCATGACAAGCCTCTTGGTTTCAACCCTCCATGCAGTGGTGGTGTCAATCTCATCCAACGAGATGGTTTCTCGGTCACGTGTTTTCTAAGTTGCCTCCTCCTTGGCTCAAGCAAAACCATTCTCCTCCTTTGCTCTCCAAATCCTTTTTTCTATTTGCAAAATTAGTGACAAAATCTCAAAAAAACACTTAAAACACCCTTGTACACAACCTAGCAACTTTTTCAGTCATGTCACAGTTTTATCTTGATTTTTACGATAAAATCCCAATTTTTTCAACAAGCAAAAAATCGACCATTTTTACCTACAATAAATTCATCGCATGGTAACATTTCAACCGCACAATTTTATCACAATGATGGTAGCTATGGGATAGATCCACAACCAACTCCTCAAAGTAGGCAAGAAAACCTTGGATCCAAGCTTTGAGGCCTCCTAGATCTCCTCTACAGTGGATGTGCAGTCCTCCAAGGTGAAACATCCTCCATAACAAGCTTCCAAAAGTTGGGTGTGCTCAAACAAATGCATAAAATATAGGTCCTGTGGCCTCAAGAGCTAGGGCACTTTTCACCATGGGCATACATCAATAATGATCTTCCCAAATCACCAAAATTTTCAATCAAAAAAGGTGGGGCATTCCTCAAACAAGTGGCCAATATGCAACAAGAATTTTCCAACCATAAATTTTGAAAACACCATAATTGCATCATTTTTTGACAAAAATTCTATTATGACGATGTTCTAGAAATTCTGCAGCCACTTTGCATCTAATGGCATTGATCTAGAAAAAATTTGGGCACTATTTCAAAAGACAATTTCTCCTAAAGCTAATCCACCCTTAATATATGCAATGAAACCATAGATCTAGGGTTTGGAACCTCCTGGATCTTCTCCAATATAGGACATTTTCAATCATCAGTGTAGTCAACCTTCTTCAATATGGAAGTCTCCTCAAAATAAGGCATTAAACCATGAAAAAACTCCTCAAGAGACATTTGGCATCTCTAAAGGTGGGCATTCTCAACCATAATACATAAAAGTGTGCAATAAGGCTCCAAGAAAGGTGGACACCCACCTCAAATCAAGTGCAAAGATGGCAAATCCAATGAAGAAGCTAGTCAAAAAGCCATGAACTATGTGCCAAGTCACTAAGAACCCAATCAACTCATAAAGGAGGACAACCTCATCAAAATATGCATGAAGTGATGATGAATGTGCAAATTCCTCCAAATGTAAGCCAAGAAAGGGATCTCTCAAGGTAATACCATGCTCCACTCTACAAGCAATCCATCTACATGTGAATATCATCCATAAAAGCTAGGGCAATGGAGAAGAGAAGCTCTAACCATTGCCCATATCCATTCATCCAAGTGACAAATGTGTATGCCAATGACTTTACGCCACGATAAAGTCAAGCAAATGTAGATGCTAATACCATATCTACTTAGCCCAGAAGTGCTAGGGTGTTCTGCCAAGGGATCCATACATCCTCATATCCAATCATCTACCAATGAGTGGAGGTTATAACATCACATGATCAAGCATAATGTTATCTCTATGATAAGCAAGTATATCAAGCAATACACCAACAAAGCCTCTATCACATCATCATCCATGTTATCAACAATCCAAGGAATCAAGTGAAAATGATTCGAATAAGATCATTATATTTTTTTCATTCATCTTGATGCTTTCAAAGTGGAAAAAATGGAGAAATCAGCTTACAAGAGCAATTTTGTTGATGGGACCCAATTTGGAAAATTGGGATCTAAAAACTTCTTGGCCCATTTCGAGGCCTTAAATGATGTTTTTTGGGAATAAAACTTGCTCGCTTAAGCAAAAGATCTTATGACGCTATTCTACACTCAGAGACCTTTCTAACAGTGCAAGAAAAACATCAATTGGAGTTCTTGTGCAAAAGTTATGCCTCCCAAAAGTTGACCTATCGTGATTGACCACCATAATTCGAGACAATGCCATGTGAAGACTATGAAGAAGATTCTAGGTGTATCAAAATTGTAAATCTAGTTGCGAGTTGAAGGAGTCAAGCTTAATCCCTGGTTGGCCATCGAGTTGTGTTATAATGGGCCACTAAGGAGAAAAGAGGTTCCATTCAATTTTTTTATTGCGTCTTGTTCCACAATAGAACATAGCAACAAAGAGTGGGAGTGAAAGAGCATAATAGAGGGGTTTTAGTGCCTATAGTAACCTATCAAGCCACAAGTCTTAGGTAACTCCACAGAAAGTGTCTTCTCCTTTGTATTTGCATTATTTTCATTCCAAAGAAAGAGAGAACAAAGCAATCTCACCTTCCAGTTGAGTTTATTCCCATAAGGGTTTTCCAAAGCATATTTTATGTTTTGTGGTTTGTTTTCTCTATTTTCTGAATTTCATCTATTAAATGCATAAACAGAAAATAGAAATTGATGAATCTAGAATCCAACAAAATTAACCCTCATAGTATAGATTTCAGTCTATTTTTATCAAATCTGTTGTGACAAATTGTCCAATGGAATATCAACAGTAGTTTACAAACCATAAAACCCTGGCCATCCAACGCTTTTTGTGATGAAAATCATAAGTGTGGTGATAAAATTCACTAGTATAAAACCTCATGCAAAAATTAGGTGTAACACTATTCCTCCTTTGGGGCAATCTCTCTTCCTTGGAGATCTATCTTGAGACCAAAACTCACAATCTCTCTTGCTGTCTATCAAACCAACTGAAGCCAACCCAATTCTTTCCTTACTGCATCGCTTCATCCTCACCACCTTCAACCTTTGGGCTTCCAACCACTACAACTACCTGCTGGTAATGATCCATCTTTGTCCATTCTTGGTTTGACCTTGCTGCCACATCCTGCACCAAACTCTTCATCTTCCTGCACACACACTACAAATTGGTTTCCCACACGCTCACTACACTGCGGCAACTCTTTCTTTTGTGCTTCAGCTCTTTCCTTGCACCTCCAAACCTGCTATTTAGCCTGCACACACACCTCAACACCTATCTTCTGCACTGTTACGGATAGACAAACACCTATATGTCCTACATCAACTCGTGGATCCAAACTTTCAACTAAAAATATACATGTTCTTTACAAATCCTCAGTTTTAAAGGGAGATGACTGAATGGTCTTCGTACTTGTTCTTAGGGTGTTGAAATGTGATCATCATCTGAAGACTGAAACGCATTGGCCCTATTGTCTTCTTTATTGACTGACTCTATTGTATAAAATAATGATCTAGTTTTTTGTATTTCAAAATTTACATTATTTGTGTATTCTGAGGCTTTTTAACTAGCAACATTGTCCTCTAAGGTTTACACAAAAATTATTATGATTCCCAAGGAAAATATATATCACAAAGAATAATTCCCTGTCAACAAAGAGATTCAATACCTTGTAAAGCAGAATCATTATATGAAGCATTGAGTTGGCACAATGCCATGTCTCATTTTCCAGAGAATAGGAGAAATGAAACCACATGAGCATGCCCAGATTAAAATCAACCTATATAAACTAAGGGTAACCCCACACAATTTTACCCCCTTCCAAAGAACACATTTAAATTGTTTGGCTGAAGGTGGGAAGGGAGTTCCATTCTTTCAGTGGTTGCATGTTTCTGAAAGTTGTCTTCAGTGCTCCTGTACTTTTGTTTCTTTTTGAACTGATTGTTGTTCGTATGGGTTCTTGATTTTTCATGGAATGGGTCTCTCTTCGTTCTTCTCTGCCCCATTTGCTGCACTCCAAGTATTCCAAGCACGGCTACAAATGCAGCTTTTGCTACCACTCCAGCTATTTTATGCAACCTGTCTGAATTCTTCACGGACTGAATACTAATGCTAAGTAAATGTGACAAGCCATTAAAACTGTTCTTTTGGTAGTCTCCAATTTTCTCATCATAAATCATTTTTTTCTCAGAATAGATTGCACCATCCGGTTGTTCCAAAGTTGGATATAAATATGAACTGGGGCTTACATGTAGATCCTCTTCTTCACCTCTGTATGTAGAAAATGAAAGGGCCTCCTGAATGAAATCCCATTGTCTTCCATGATATTCTGTAAGCCTTCTTAGGAGAATCAACCGGCTTTCTTCCAACTGCGTTAAAGTTGCATCTCTTTCTGCTCGTTGTTGTGATTGTTGAATCTGTATATGCAAAATTACAGTCAAATGGTCATCTTTAAAAAACAACTATTTGAATAAATATGAGACCCTGAAACCTTATTAAAGGAGTCTATGGTATTAATAACTCCAATGTGTTGAATATATTTAAAGAGAATCGATTTAAAGGATTTAGAAAAAAATTAGATGATCTGGAAAAAAGGATTTGACTAAACTTTTTAAAACAGAAACCCAACTCAATTAAACTATAGTACTGTAAACCTAATACAAATCTGTAAGACGGAACTGGCATGCCCGTTGAAGAAAGATGTCATGGTGAAAACAAAATCAAATATCTCATCAGAAACTTGGTTAAATGGTAAAGCAGGGATTATCCATACACCCAACACGGTTCAAATCCTCAGAGAAACGTTCTATGCGTAGGGACCATCTCACCTGTACAAGAAGGCTGCCTCAAATGGCCTTTTAGCCTAAGGGGTCTTTCCAGTATTCTAAACCAGCTACATTGTTGTAGTAGAATCCCAGATTCTGATGTCATGGCTTTAAAGCCGAAGGGATCTTTCTAGAGTATTGTAAACCAGCTACATTGCATCGTAATATTCCCGGATCAGAAAAGAGCATGCTAGCATGACATGGAAAGAAATCGAATATAGCAAAAGACCAAATCAAATATCAGAGACGCTGAACGAAATGAATGTCATTTTGCCAGATTCAAAAATCGGAATATGTCATGCAAGGAATGTTCTGTACAAGAAATATCAACGGAACAATGAAATACCAATGATACAGGAAAAACATGAAAAATAGGACTAGGAAAACTAACTAATATGCAGGAAATTAGATAAGCCAAATTGGGAATGGGAGATCGTGAAAACGATTAAGGAAATTAATACTAACAGAAAAGAATCCAGAGAGATCCATTTAGGGAAAATGCTAAAGATCATAGCATATCTCGAAAGAAAAAAGATAACCCATCTAAGAAAATCAATGGCATTGAACAGCAAAATAAAATTTGAAAATACCCAGTTAAGAATATTGAAAAACCCACTTCGAATAACTTGTCCGAGTGAGAAACAATGGAAAGAATCGAAGGAAACGATGAAGATAACTGAGATTTAAAAACCCAAATTCAAAGAAACCAGAGAAAGAGAAAAGAGGAGGTTTACAGACATACATGCAAAAAATGAAGTTGGTCTTCAAGCGCCTCCAGGGTACTTCGGAAGGTCTTCAAACTTATTGTCTCTGCAACTTGATTTTCTCCTCCTTTTTCCTGCATTGCATCAGCAGCAGCACAAAAGCGTTGTGTGTTTGGGATATGAATGAATGAACCCAAATTGTCTGAACCGGTGCTTGCTTCATGATGATGATGAATGGAATTGAGTAGGAAATGGGACTTGGAAACAGTGGAAATGGCGTCGCTCATCTTGTCGTGTAAATCCCACGCTTTTTCCATCATCTCTTCAATCTCCTCCCCTTCTTGCATCTCCATATTTAATCTTGCCTATAATTCATCCAATGAGCAAGAACGTTATGGTGTACAGGCAGTAATTTCAAACCAAACCCACTTGGTCCCCTAAAACATCAAATTGACAAGAAGGAAGGAAGGGCAGAGGGAGCCCACATTTCACAATTTCAAACCAAACCCACTTGGTACCCTAAAACATCAAATGGACAAGAAGGAAGGAACGGCAGAGGGAACTCACATTCCCACATTACACTTGTTGTGAGGACGGAAAAGGCAGAATGGAAGAGAGTGCATTACAAAACAAAGATCGATTCATTTCTTTGAATTCACTTCCACTTTCTTCCATATTCGGCTCTTCTGGATATAATTTGGCGCTTTCTTACATAAGCAAAATACAAAAGAAAGCAAACCCACAATCATACGAATCCAACGATAGCAGGTGGGCATTTCGTCACGCTTCAATTTGTTTTTAACTTTATTTTGAAATGGCACAGCTGCATGGCCAGGTAGCACCCACGTTTGCAGTTCATAATGAGTTGTCAACTATCATTTTATTCCAAAAGTTTGCCACCTAATTTTACACATGCCAAACATTATTTAACTTTATTGATCATTAATATGAACAAGTTAAGTATATATGTAGTGTATTTTTTGGGAGGTGTATATGAAAAAATTATCACTGCACAGCACAAGATGAAAAGATAATTCAGAAATAACTGAATCACTTTGCTTGATGTCAATAATTGAATCACTTTTGCCATCATGTTAACAAATCCCAGCTCTCTCTGAGTGGATCACCTAAATCCCTACAAAATTGAAGCCATACTAACCGTTCTGTCGTTAGCATGACACTCATGTCAGCGAATTCCAGGCTCTGTCGTTAGCATAAGTAACACCCACGCCAGCGAATTGCAGCTATCTCTTAACGGATCACCTTATTCCAGGTCTATGGAGAGCATCGGTAACATTCATTTTTGAAAAACTGGAATGGGTAGCATCGTACTATCTCCATTGTAGGACAAGTAATGCAATATTAGCCACCATGGTTTCTTCTACGGTTAGAAATTTTGAAACCAAACTGCCCAAAAAATTCATGCTTTTCACAACTCATTCACCCTTAAAAAAAATCAAGATGGTCATGAAAACAAAACTAGTAATCAAATTTTTTCCACAATTTTAAGAAACCTTAGTCTAACGGCATGTTACAGTGTATTTTGCATGTGACAAAATATAAACAACATTGCAATATGATGAACCACAAACATCTTTGTAATCGGAAGAAATGATGCTTCAATACGATAAACAAATATTGATATCATAATGCATTGAACAAAAACTATTGTCAACCATGATCAGGCATCTTTAACTATGTGAGTCATGATTAACCTTTGGTTGACCACACTTGGACACAATCAAGAATGATCATCCATGGTTAAGCATAGTCAACTATGGAGAACATCGTCAACATTGTCAAGATACCCAACCATGGTTAACCAATGTCAAATATCGTCATCATATGTTCAACATTGCTAATTGAGGTTAATTATGGTCAACCATGCTCAACATGATACATGGTCAACTATAGCTTGTATGTGCATATTAGTTAGCCATAGTCAATCATAGTCATTTATAAGGAAATGCTAACATCCTTGGTCAACCATTTTCATCATAGTCAACCACATGTTGACCATTGTCAATCATGGTCGAACGAACTGAGCAATGGTTATACATTGTCAACAAGTACAACCATGTGTAACTTTGTTCATCCATGGTCAAACAAGGTCAACCATGGACAACACAGTCGACCATAGTCAAACTTGCCAACCCTCTTCAACCATTAATGTACATTAACACTAACATTAATGCAACATTGACACTTACAATAATGTAACATCATTCGTGGTCAACCACAATTGATAAACATTAGTGTGACAAGGATCAACATTAATGTGACATGAACATAGATCCATGTTAACACCAGGTTTATCAAGCACTGATAGGGATCAAATCTCTTAAGGTGTAAACCTTTTTTAGATTACAAAACTTGAAGAAAGGTTTGCACATTAAGAAATTTGATCCCTCTCATTACTTGATAGGTTCATATTTAACAAGGATCTAGGAGATGTATACTTCATTTTGTGTTCAAGTGATATGTGATATTTTTTGGTTTGTGTTACAGTAAACATCTACTTGATATTTGTTACAAATTAGATTTTTTTTTTAAATATATGTTAGTTAATATTGTGTTGAGGGTTAGTTCAATTGGTCAAGTTGTTATGGTTAAAGCACTTTAACTATTGAGAGGTGAAGGTTTAATTTTTTCTAGTCAAACTCTGTAATTGAGATGGCGAGAAGTGATCCCTACCAACGGATCTGCTATAAAAATAGTTTGTAAACTTAGAGATCACCAATATCTAGGATCAATGCAAATATGTACACAAGAAATCACTTGTTACCTCTTTTGCATCAAATGAAGACCAATCATTATTGGAATATTTAGGGGAAAACATGGCCGAATGGTTCAAAGATAACCAAGCTTCATTTCCACGTGTTTGCTTTGGAATTTATTACTTAGTATAAAAAAGAAAAAGAAGAGAGAAATTGGTGTCATATTAAATCACTTCAAACATTATAAGAAAATCTAAATTTCCTAAGTGGAAAAAAACAAAATACGGTTATCTATGGGAAGTATGGTAAGTCATCGAAAATCATATGATCATGTACAAAGAAGGTTTTGGATTTTTGAGAAATTGTTTGGTTTAATTATATAAACACTGGTCATGTAGCCTTCTTGTGAAGAAAATTTGAAAATTGTAAGTTGGTTAAATAACTTGACTACAAATGATTTGGTTCATCTTTTTGTTAGCATGTTTTGAATGGCTAGAATCAATCATCAGATTATTGGTGGGCAACAGTTTGTTAATGACTATTAGCCATGTTTTTGGCTTGTTGCCTACTACGTATTCTACATTTTGTGGAACTTGCAATCCTGGTATATACATAATTCTTTCAATGTTTATTGGTGCACTTTTAATTGGAGTTGAAGGTGTGCTTTTGACGGGAGTCCAAATAGATTGTGTGAGGTCCTCTTGACTTCTCACGTATTTCAATTTTTCTACAATTTGGTTGCACTGTGCCAGTCATATTAGCTTTGATGATTCTCGATTCTTCATAAGAAAGATGTTCAATCCCTTAACTTAGTGATTTCGAATTTTCTTGCAATATTGTTGTCCAATGCACCTATGTGTGTGAGAGGGAGAGAGAGAGATATCTTGATGTTTTTCAAAACATATATTGTGGTTCCTCTATAATTTTCACATTCCAATTCATTTTATCCTTCCAGGGCCACAAGAGATACATGCATTATTGTGAACAAATGTAGATGGTCGTTACATCTTTTGAATCTATAGTCAGTCTAGAAGCAACAACTCCATACACTGCCTTGGCCCTGAAGGCAATGCAAGTCACTTTAAATGTTTAAGAGACACAATCAATAATCAACTTAGAGTCATAAGTAAGGCATTAGGCGACAACTCCAACCTTGTTGGTGTAAGTAGAGCAGAAACACCAAGATTAATATTTATTGCTCAAAACCTTAGGCAACAATGTGCAGTGCAACATTTAAGAATGCTTAAACAACATGCTTGGCGTCCACAGCGAGGACTTCCTGAATGTTTGGTGTTTGTTCTTCGTAAGGGTTATTTGAGCATTTTCTCCACCAGTAAGTTTCCCTTTCTACCTTCGACCGATCAAAATACTTGTTCTTGAAGGGAAATGGTTTGGCTTTCAAGTCGGTCGCACTCCAAGGATTGTCCTAACCAACTTGAGAAATGAGAGGTTGGGCTAGGAAACATAATGTTGATGATTTATAAATCCGAGGAGGAGGAGGCAGAGGAACCGACAGCCATAATGGATGGAACAACACGGATTCTAAAAGCAAGTTTTTGGTTACAAAACACGTGGCATATTAACATATGTTGCACAATTTTAACAAATGGAACATTTCCATTCGTTTTTTAGAGACGACAAAAGATTCTCGAGGTCCATGCCCTTAAAAAAATGCCTTCGGCATAATTACATGGACCAATAGTTGTGAAACTTGTGGTGTACAAATGTAAAAAAAAAATGAAAATGGTAAACAATAGCTAGCACCTTCAGTGTAATTATGTAGATATGGTTTTTAATTTATTTAGTTGAAATAATATATATAAAGATGAAATTATTTAATATAATTAATAAAAAAACTTTATTGAAAATATATATATTTAAAATTTCAATTAATTTTTATTTTAAAATTCTAATTATATTTTTATATTAAAATGTTAATCATACATCATCCCCGGAAACTCAAAAATCCAAATTTCACTTTGCAAAACGCAACAAAAAAAAATTGTATTTTTTTGGTACGATTGTCTCATAATATATATTTATGATAAACTTTTTGGTCTTCGAAAATAATACAATAATATATTTACAAACAAACAAAAAAGGAAATTGTTATTATAGTAAAAACATTCTTCAAAAATATATAAACTTTTTGGTCTTCGAAAATAATACAATAATATATTTACAAACAAACAAAAAAGGAAATTGTTATTATAGTAAAAACATTCTTCAAAGAATCAGTGAAGGTGGAAAGTGGAGTTGGAGTGTCAAACACTTACCAACTGAAATTGGCATTCCCTTATACTTATCACTCGACATTGAGTGTAGATGGAGATTCCTCGTAAGTCTTATAATTTGTGTCCATTAAAAAATCTAACATAATTTATGTTTTGCAATTGAAAAAAAACATTGAAAATTTTAATCTAATCTAAGTTTACAAATATAAATATTGCATCTTAAACAAAGTCTAATAAATTTCCAAATTATTATTTAATAAAGTTTAAAAGATTTTGTATTTTTTAATTATTTAAAAAAAATTATTAAAATATTTATGGTAAACGATGAAATAATGACTATGTCTTTACCTTCAACCAAAATTAATAACTAACATGCCCACTAAGGAGGGGAAGGGAATACAAAAGCACAAGGTTAAATTTTGATTATATGTAAATATATTGAATACAAATTTAACAATTCTTAAAACAAGTGTTGCAGAGTAGTTTAGTACCTATAATTCAAGTTAGAAATTATGCTCTAAAAACAATTACATAAAATATTATAACTTGTCTTGACAATGCCAAATTAACAATGGTTAATAGGGAAATTGAATCTTATAGTCTCGTTTTGGAAGGAACTATGTTTAATTAATTGACTAAGTGATTTTTTCTCAGAGATTTTTCTTGCTCAAAATAATAATAATAATTTCATCTATTAAGTAGACAATCATTTCATCTATTAATTATATCCCTTTGTTGTCTGAGCCATTTCTTTTATTAATTAGACTACTCTTTTATTTTGTCGTATTTTATAATTTTGTAGAAATTATAAGAGATATCAATTTTTTTAAATAAAATATAAATTAGCATTTTTAACTATTAAAATATTTTATTAATAATTTCATTTTATTTTATTTTATGTTCCAAATAAATATTGAAACCATTATTGCACTTATCTAATATATATATATATATATAATTTTAAAATATTGTATAAAGTGGATATTAGAATATTTACTTATTATTTTTTTTTTAACCTTGGCAGGACTCAGATTTTCATGTTTACATATCCATTATTCACCCCGCTACAAGGGGAGGGTAGCACAAGATTCAAACCCAAGATCTCCAGTTCAATGAGGCTTCATTTCCATTGCCACTGCCACTTAGAATATTTACTTATTATTGATGAAATTATACATTTTATTTATTTTGAAATGTAAAAAGCATCCATTAATAAAAAAGGAAAAAAAAATTGTTTTGTTTTAGGGTTTTTTTTAATTAGAAAATTAAACTATATTTTTTATAATTATTTTGTTTTTAGAAATACATTATTTAAAGTTTTAAAATGTTCTCACAAAATTAAGTATTTTTATTTTTTTAAAATTTAAATAGATTGATATAAAAATATTTTATTACCCTTTTCACCATTATTAGCAAATTCTCTAATAAGGCTTTGTATTAGAAGAATAATAAAATTTTCAATCCTTGGTATGACAAAGATTGTAAAATTGTCAGGAAAGCAATCAGAGACGCCCCTAATGAAAGCATTAAGCTCCAGATATAAGTATATACAAAGCTCTTATTAAGAAGAAGAAGAGATCATACATTAATAAGAGACAACAACATCTTCTCCACCTTTCTAAAGTTTCACGAGAAAGTTTTGGCAGAATGTGCTTGTTTGTAAAACTAAAGATAATCATGCTATCCCCCTAGAAAATTGGGATAACTATCTTAAGAAGTTGATGACTCTCTGGACACCATGGGCACCATCTTAAACACTCCTATTAAGGATGATATTTTTTTCTCTAGAAGTCATTGAGTTTGAGATTAATAAGCTCGCTACTGGGAAAGCCAAAGATATTGAAGGTTACCAAGCTAAGATCTTTAAATTGGGAAAATCTATCCTCATTCCGCATCTCCACAAGCTTCTCAATTTCGCTATAAAGCATGGCTTCCCTAAGCTTTAGACGCAAAGCCTTATTGTGCCTATCTTCAAAAATGGGGACAAAAGTGTTCCCTCTAGCTACAAGACCATTATGTTAGCCACATCCTAGCCAAGCTTTATGGGCTCATTCTGGAACAAAAGCTTAGCATTTGGGTTGAGAACCAGGGTAAAAGAGCTAAAGGGAAAGTTGGCTTTAAGAGACATCATTCAACCATCGACCACCTTGTCACCCTTAATATCATAGTAGAGGAATGTCGCAATAGTAAAACTGATCTCTTCTATTGTTTTGTGGACTTTAGAAAATCTTTCGACACTGTTCCCTGGGATAAGCTCCAGGAGAGGCTTGAAGAGATCACGGTTCCTCCTGAATTGAGGATTGTTGTGATCCACCTCTACGAGACTGTCATTTCCAAGCTTAAGACCAACAAAGGGTGGTCAAAAGATATTAAATGTAATATCGGGGTTAAGCAAGGTTGTCCCCTTTTCCCTACCCTTTCTGGTATTTACATCGATAAACTAGAGGAGTGTCTGGAAACTACGGGCTGCAAAGGCACCGAGCTCGCTGGTATTATCATTACTCTTCTCCTTTATGTTGATGATATCGTTCTTCTTGCAAGGAGCCATGATGACCTAGACAAGCAGCTTAAGACTCTTAATGTTTACTGCTCCAAGATGGGTATGACAGTTAATACCTACAAGACTAAAGTCATTATCATTGTGTTGAAAATAGCAACAAGAAATGACAAAAATAGAATCCAGAAATTCCAGTTTAATTTGTCCTTGAATTAAACTGACAATTAAAATCAAATTTTATTCTCATAGCAAATTGTAATGGCTAACTCGAGTGAGTTGGCTTAGTTAACTTAGGAATTTCGAGTTGGAAGTCATTCTGAAGTCATGTATATGTTCTCCCTATATTACAAGGGTCCACGATGAGTTAAGTATGAGTGGTAATTAGTTAACTCAATTTACTTAGTTAAGTATAGTTAAATTAGTTCCAAACTGTTTGAGGAACTAATAGTGAGTTAGCAGTTAGTTGATGCATTAGTGCACTCAACTAGTGCTACTCCAGTTAACTGAAGATTTCCTCATCAGAAACTCATGCATGTCGATTCTAAGAAAGACCCAGTTGAGACTAGAGTGCAAGGACAATGTACTATTTGTTGTATAATTTTCTGAGTTGTACAGATGGTGCATGCAATCAGAGAAGGACCTAATTTTGGATTGTGCAGTTATGGATGAGGAATTTCACTTTAAATACAGGCTAATTCTCTTAGGAATTGTGCAAAGAATTAGAATCTTGGAGGCTTGGAAATTTGACTTAGTATTGGTCAAAGAAAGTCATCAGGTGGAGGATAGGAAATACTTATGCAGGTTAAGCTCAAGGTTGAGCAGAGCATATTGTATTCATCCAAATTCTTTGACCAAGGGCGCAAGGAAATAGGAGGCTTGGGGAGTAGAGAAGAGGCCTGGATTTGGCTTGAGCTTGCTTGTGAGTTGGAGATTGATTTTACCGAGTGTTAGGATTGTTCTTGTGAGAACAAGCATTGTATTATCATCTTGGATTTTTGAATGCAATACAGATAGTGGGGTTTTGAGTTGTGGCTTTACCCGGGAAAACTTATTGTGTTATGTGTCATTTATTTGTTTTCCTCTTGTCGATTATTGTTTTGCTCGATCTTTATGGGCTTTCATTGTAAAGAGTAGAAGTAGGTTCTTGTCTCTTGTTTTAGTAGATTACATGAGCTTGTGAATCTACATGATTTTCTACACATTAAATCCAAAAATATCACTTATGGTAGTTTCGTCTATGATAACCAATGCCTTGAGCAGGTTTCTTCTTATAAATATTTGGGTATTGACTTTCCTCATCAGTTCAACGGGAATTATAACATTGAGAATTGTCAGAGGTTGGAAAGCTTATTATGAGCTTGAAAACAATTGTAAGTCAGTCGAACTTTACATTTGGAGTAAAAAAAGGTTCCTTTTTTAGACTCTCGTCACCCATGTTATCTTACACGGATGTGAAGTTTGGGGGTGCAGTATATCTAGGGATTCGTGGAGAAAGATTGAGATGATCCAAAATAAATTCATAACCTATAACCTCAAGATCAAGGGTAATACTCCCTATCATATCGTCTTGATCGAAGTTGGGTCGTCCTCCATTGAAAGTGTGGCTATGCTAAGATATCTGATATATAAGAAGAAGCTTCACAATATGGATTCCAAGAGGCTCCCAAAAATTGCTTCTAACTTTAGTCAAAACCCCCACCTGCGCCTCAAGCACGACTGGCATCAAGATGCTCAATCTTGGTTGAACCTTTGGGGGATTAAGGAGGATATCATCATGGGAAGCAAGGACCGTATCAAAGACACTATTACCTCCAGTTTTAAGGACAAGATATGGGATGCTAAGGAGTTGGAGGGTAAAAGGAAGCTAAGGTACTATAAAGAGATGATCAACCCCACCCTCGATAACTAGAATTATATCTCTATGTTGACTAGCACTAAGAAGAAAATGAACATCACTAGGATTATAACTAAATTTCATGAGCTTCAGATTCAGACCTGGCGATGGTCTACTCCCAAGACTCCATGGGACGATAGAATTTGTCAAATTTGTGATACTAAGAAAGTGGAAAATGAAAAGCACTTCCTTTTAGACTGCCTAACTCTTGCTCACATCCACTGTCAATTCTCTATCATCAGCCACACCTCCAATCTTCTTGACTTATTAAGCCAACCCAACTATAGCGATCTTGGAATGCTTCTTTCCATGCTCTTTGATCACAAAAAACAAGATATTGAAGAGTGACAATTAGGCTCTCTCTTCTTGAGGTCTAATAGACCACATTGGTCTTAGTGGACATTAATCATCATTATCATCATCATCAAAATATTTTATTTATAGTCAACATTATAATATTTTTTTATCAATCTAAAAATTATATAACTTCTTTGTATTATCAGATTAAATTATAAATCATTTTTCAATATAATCATACTAAATTATAAAAAACATAATTTTTAATAATACTTTTTTCAATGAATTTTTTTTAATTAATTAAGTTAAGTTGAATAAAAACATGCTAATATGGGCAAAAATGCCCAACCTATTAATTAGTAAACAAAATCCCAATGACCAAAAAAATGATATAAATTTCTATTCATGCTAATGCAAATGCATGTTATAATATACATTTTATGTTAAACCATTATAATTGTCTGGGACTGGGGATGAGATGAACAATTGCATCATGGAATTAGAGAGGGTTATGATTGTTAGTTGGTCATCTCCCCTATGATGTATCAACTTCTTGTGACATATGCATGCTTGGTCATTTGTCACATTTTCTTAGCTATAAATTAGCATTTTCAGCAAAAACAAACCAAAACAACTTGATATTTGGCCAAAGTCTTAATTTCCTCTATGAGAGTTGATATAATTTAAAATCATTCAAAATAAAAAGTAATTTAGCCTAATATACCCAATTGAAAGCAAAATAATACTTGTGATATTTCTCTATAATGTTTTTAAAATATTCATTTAAGATTTGCGTTTGCACTAAGAACTTGTGGTTGTATTACAAGAAAAGGTTGGAAATCCCTTTTGAAACTTATGGGACTATGGTTCTTTGAGATATATTATGGTATCTGCACAAATACTATGTTATTTTAGGGCTGACATTGGTGGTGTGACAATATTTTACATTAGCATCATGGAATTGAGATTGGTGGTGTGATAATATGTTACTCAAGAATATGAAGTCTACACAAATTTTATTTTATTTTATAATTTGCATTTTTTGCATGACAATATGTTATTGCAACATGCTAGAATCAACCATTTTCATTTCACTAATTTGAATCCAATGCATTTTTTCTCCCAATGTAGTATTATAAATTGATAAGGTAATCGAGAGCGAAGATAGTGGGTGATAATAATTCCTACTATGACTACTTGAAACTCTACTAGAATGTGGTCATCCATATATTTCTTCTCAAAAACACCCTTTGTTTGAATAATATTGGTTGTCATGTAGTGATCTATCTTCATCTCCATGTGACCATCAATGTAATTCTTGTAATAGAGAAAAAATTGGCCTACCCAAATATAACCCTTTCACTATTAGATAATGTGATCCATTGGTATATTTCAAGGACAAGAAAGTTGGTTAGTGTTAATGTGTTAGAATTTGGAAGCACTTATCACTTGCAAATTTCATTGTTTTGTTGACATAATAAGATGTATTTAACCATGTTTCTTATAATTAATGTCACACTATTAATTTATATAAATATATTCGTTATTGTCTTTGACAATCTTCATACTTTTCATTGGACACATTTACCCATTATTATAAAAGCTACACTCTACTCTCCTTTTATAATATGCCCACCCCCTATTCTCTTGAATGTCTCCTTCCCCTCTTCGAATATGTTAATTTTAAATTTATATCATATGAAAAAAATAACCTAATTAAAAAACTTATATATATATATATATATATATAATATATATAACAATTATTTCTAATTTTTAAAAACAATTAAATTTTTTAGAAATTAAAGTATTTATTCTTTAGGTAAAAGATTTTACATTTACTAAAATTGAAATCTCTAATTTTTTTTAACAAAGTTTGTTACTGGATTTCTATTCCAAAAAAACAAAAGGAGGGAGACATGCTCCCATTACATCAAGCCAAAATGGGAGAAGGCATCCTGGAAGAGAAACATAGGGCTAACAGTCCTTATCTTCCAAGCTCTTCCCCTTTTGTTTCTGAGGCTACTAATTGCACTATCCTTATAAATACTTACATATTGATTCAACAACAATATACACCTACATAACATAAAGAACTAGTAGCGGAAAGACATAATAATATTGAGATGAAAGAGGCATTTTCAATTAATTTTTGTTGACTGAGGGTTCCTGATGAGGCAGAGGCCAATTCTTGTTTCTATGAACATTGGAGTTTTCTCCGATCTGATTAATAAGTAAACACTTCAAATAATGGATCGTTTCCTCCAAATGCCTGCATTTGTGCTTTAGGGTAGACATTTCTTTCCGCTGCTCTTCCATTTGTCTCTTTAGAAAGGAATTATTAGATTTTGCTTCAAATTTGTAGTCTTTGACCATTTCTCTGGCCTTCTCAATCATGAATTTGTTTGCTCGACAGACTACATAGTTTTCACGCTTTGAAACATTTTCCAACGGATTCTGGTCCATATTTCCTAGAGGGAGAGGGCGATCGTTCCAGCAGAGCAGGGAGGGGAAAATAGGAAACAGAGAGAAGAGACAAAAGCAACCACTTCACAACCCTGCAAAGACCCACAACTGCCGAAAGGGAGACCAGGCACCGAAAGCAGAAGCGGCAATAGTTACACGAAAGCTGAAGAAACTGGGAGGCGGGGGCCACCAGAGCTGCATGGTGGTGGGGACAACAGGAGCTGCATGAAGGCGGGGGACACAGGATCTGCACAGTGGTGGGGGTAATAGAGTTGTGCGAAGGCAAAAATATTATGGTCGCCTCCAGAGCTGCGTGAACATGGGGGCCAATAGAGCAGCACGGAGGTGATTGGAACTAGATAATAACCACCAGAGTTGTGCGAAGTAAAGAGACAAGACAAAATCAGAGCAAATGAATTCAAACCCCAAAGGGGCACTGTTATAGCACCATTTACCAATCTTGGTAGATTTAATGCTTTGTTTATGGCCTAGGGCAACCATTCCTTTCAAGAAATAGTCCAAAATCTAAAAAACAGTGTTTTATTTCCTATACACTACTTTTCCCTGTGTTAAAATCGTGTACACGTGGGTCAGCATATACCCAACCCGCGTATATGTGTTAAAACACTTAAAAATAATAAATCTCCTTAATTTCAAGCGGAGTTTACCGGTTTTACCTATTACTCACCTATTATATCTCGTGGCCCAACTGTTTCCCAACTGAAAAAACTAAATTGGAGAAGTATAAATAAACCTCCATGAGAAGGCCTAGGGGGAGAAGAGATGAGATATTGATATTATAGTTGATTGATCCCTAATCGAGTCTGAAGAAATCCCTGTGCCTCCTACACTCCCCAAGCTTTAGGAAACTCTTGTTTCCTCTTTTGAGATATCCTTCACCCATCTTGTGATATCTTTGTGTATGTTGATGGAGGAAGATAGCTGAGGCCGAGAGAGGACAAATCCAAAAGACGGTTCTGCTTGGAGCAAGAGGAAGACTCAGGTTGTAGTTTTCCATATTTCTTGTAGCTTACATCAATAAATAAATGATGTTATGTTCTTGATATTTATCGTGTTTATGCATTGATACATGTTTTGATTTATTTATAAATATTATATTAATGTGTAATCGTTCATTTGCTTATATGATCTAACGTATATATAATGAATATGCTTTCTATTATTGATGTTGTATATGATTTGCTTGGATAATTTATAGGTTTCAAAGGCATCGGAGGAAGTAGAGGGTTTGAACTCTGCAGGATCTACCCAAACATAGGACCTCCGGGTAAGGTCACTTCTTCCCAATTCAGTAGTATAAGCATTTAAATTGTTTGTCTATGCATTTCTTGTTGTTGTTTTCCCTCCGCTCTATTGGGGTTTTCAACCCAAGACCCTAGGGTGTTCCCACCTGCAACAGAATTGGTGACTCCACTAGGGAAAACATTCTTGCTTTTCCTAGTTTGGGTTGTTTGTTCTTAATCAGGGTTTGTTTTCTTGATTGCTTGCTTTTACAGTGTTATTTGACTTATTAGCTTCCCATGCATCAAGTTTGATCTTCTGGATCAAGCCTTGATTTTTGCTTTTCTTGATTAAGTGATTTATACGCTTTTTTCTTGGAGTACAGTCGCGTATACACGCTAGTTTCCTCAAGTAGACTCCTGTAAAGGCAAGTTTCTTGTGTTTGAAACATGTGTGCACGTCTTTGTGTCTTTACACAGTCGCGTATACATAATTTTGGATTGTTTTTTCAAAATCTTTTGCTTAGTTAGGTCTGTTACCTAGTAACTTCTACTATTTTTTGGTCATACACTATCTCTAGAAGTCAGTGCTCTTGCAAGTTCTCATTTTAAAATCTCCTTCTCAGTGAAAAGCCTAGTAGGCCTAGGATTTCTTTTCGAGCAAGTTTTTGGTTTGTGTCTTGGTTTCAAGACTTCCGTCTGAAGTTTTTGGATGTTCTGGTTTTCCAGAACAATAAATTGGTTTTGATTTCATTTATAAACCGAATTTCAAATTGCTTTGCTTTGCTTTCCTTTTTGTTTGGCCTTGTTGGTTTTCTTGCTTTTTGAGTGTCTCTTTGGCAATCTTGATATTTTTTATTTCTTGACATTTTGTTGGTTTGTTGAAGTCTTTTACTACTGTTCGGGTCAGTTTGTGTGAGTTTGTAGTCCTTCTTGTTTCAAGTTTCATTTATTAATGATTTTTATAACTTGCAAGGTATAAGGGCTCCTTGTGCTTTTTTCTTGATCTTTGGAATTTAGTAGTTCGTTTTGTGGCCTCAAAAGTTTCTTTAGTTTCCTTAAAAGAAAAATACAAAAACATAGCTTTTACCTTTCTTTTTATTTCCAAGCTTTTGGTTTTTTGGTTTCTTTTAGTTTTGTTTTTTAGCAATTGTGATCTTTTTGTCAATTTTTTTGCTTGGTTTTAAGGGAAATTTGTTTTTAAATTTTGTGCCCTCTTCATTGTCAAGTTGGCTTATTGACCTTATAAAGAAACACTTTTGCTTATGTTGTGAGTATTCATAGGATCTTGCATCATCATTTAAATTTGCATTAAGTTAGTTTGCATCAAAATTCTTAGTGTTTTTAGATTTTGAGTGTGTGTGGAGTGTTTATGAAAAGAAAAGAAAAATAAATTTTCTTATATAAGTTTTCATAGAACCAAGTATAAATCCCTCTTCATCGAAAGAAAATAACTGCATGCATATAGTTAAGTTTCTATTAGTTTCTTTTGCATCGAAAACATCATCAGTTTCACTCTAGTTATACCCTTGAATTAAATAACAACCCTCTAAAATCAAGCAATCTAATAAAAATAACAAGAACCTTCTTTATTTTGTCATTAACAAACACCAACAAGTTTAAGTTCTTTAGGGCCTTGGAATAGGTGAGTGGAGAGTTAACTCTCTAAGGCCGCTCAAGTTATCAAACATAGAAGTTAAATAACGAGCGAAATACAATATCATTAGAAAGACTGGGAAAGCTTCGTGACTGTGAATTAAGCATGAGGGAGAGTGAAGACAAGGAAGAGAGATACCCCCTCTCCTACTTGTTGGATCCTGCCTCACGACTGTTCCGCTCGGATTTTGATATGAGTTGGTGCCCATTGTTTCTTTTCCTAAGGATCACATAGGTGGCTACGGAGGGGAATCTCCTGGCACCTGAGGAAGACGTTGCATCACATTCATCAGTACTTTTGAAGGGTACCCTCGTGAAGCTTGGGTGCTTGCACTGATAAAGGTTGTTTTTTGGAGGTCAGCATAACTGTGTATGTTACCTTTGCTAGTAGGCTTGGGCCATAATTACCCCAAACTATTATCAAAAGGTCCTTGATTTTCTCTTTCTTGTATTTTGGTGTCCGGTCCTCATCACCCGGAGTGGAAATAATTGGCAGTAGTTTGATTGACTGCACCTTTAGGGATTTTTGGGGAGTTCTCTTTGCTCCTAGTTGGCCTATATTTACAACTTTTTTGAGTCTTTAATTAGATTTCTTAAAAATAATTAAAAGTGGTTGATCGACCAGTTCGTCGGTCTTGGAGGCTTCGTGGGCTTCACCTACGAGTCCTGAGCCTTCTCCTCGAAGGCATAGGAGCAATTCTGCTAGTGATTTTCAACTAGTGGTAGCATATGCATCAGAGATTGATCCTCCAGTTGGAGTTATTGATTTACAAGGTAGACCTAGTACAAGTGCATAATTGGAGAAAATCACTCTAGTTCTTTCAAGAATCATCTTCCAGTGGGAAGATGTTATTGAGCTCGAAGAGCTTCAAGATTCTCTTTTGGCTCCTAATTCTCCTCTTCCTCCCAATCACCCGGACGTTTTAGATACGTCAGGACTCTGACCAACAAGCCTTCAATCCTAGGTTTCTTTCAATCTTTTCCTTCGATGAACACTGCTGGAAGCATGGCATCCACCGTGAGTGCTACTAGTATGCAAACTCTTGTATCCGTACAAGAAGGAGGAATGATTTCCATACATTTCATTACTCCTAGCACTGCTATATTTAACTCTACTTCCATTCCATATTTGATTGGGGGTACTCAAGATTTTGCCTCTAGCATTCGATTTTTCCCTTTTGGGATGCTAACCAACACTATTCCTTCGGTTCCGTTAAGTATTCCATCAGCTACCTCCACATCCATGACTTCCATGGCAAGTGGGTCAACTTCTTTTTAGGGTTTCCCTTTTGGGAGTGGTCATATACCACATTCCAACCCATATTTAGGATCAGTACCTTTTCCCTCAATGGGTCAAAGTTATAATCCTTTTCAAGGTTAGACAAACCCTACGGTTAGTGGACTTGGAGTCGGGACTCAATCTTACTTCGACCAACAAGGGAATATGTTGTTTTCTTCTGTCAGTTCATTCCATAAATTTTCTCCCTACACTCATGCATGGAACCCTTACCAAGGGCTCTCTACTCCTTTTAACACCTCTCTAAGGGGCAATTTCACTGGCTACGGAAATTTTTTGGAAGGAGTCGGTCAAACTCTAGTTTTTTTATGGAGCACAAGGAAATCCTTATGGTTCAGGTGGGTCTATGAATTACTTTAGGCAACCTAGTGCCTTCACAAATCCAAGGCATTCTTTTCAGAACATTGGGAATTCCGCCCACACCGGGTTGAATCCTTAGGGTCCTCCGTGACTGCCTTTTTTGGCAACGTTAAACTTGCCAGATCTTTCTAAATTGACTAATGATCCAATTACATATAAACCAGTTTGGCCTCTGGTTCCAACCAAACTTCCCTTAGACATGCCTAAATTTAAAGGGAAGATTGGTGAAGATCTAGGTGACCATGTAACCACTTTCCACTTATGGTGTTCGTTAAACTCCCTGATAGATAATTCAATCAGGTTGAGATTATTCAAACGTACCCTAACTGGAAATGCGGCTAAGTGGTACAGTGAAATTTCGGGGGCACCTTCGCTTCTTTCGGCGATTTGGCTACAATATTTTTGAACCATTTTTAGTTGTCTGCCTGCTATGATGCTAGAACTGAGCTATTGGCTAGCAGGCAACCCACATTTTGGATCACATCCAGGAATGGAGGAGAAAGAAGAGTCTCATTAAAGCCAATAGTCCACAAAAATTCCTTCTTGAATGGTTTCTTAAATCTTTACAACCCAAGAGCTCTAAGGATGTGTCTCTCTCTGGTGTGTTCACCGAAGAACTAGCCATTTTTAGGGCCCAGCAAATAGAACTTATATATTCTCAATTTGGGGTTCTTCAAAAAATTTTGCCTGATGCTCCTAGGTCCAAGGTTGATATAGCCAAGCCGAAGCCAAGTCCCCACACTGACGGGCTAGTCAAATCGATCGATGCTAACACGGCTAACCTGCTAAATCAATTGTAACAGTTGTCTTTACAAACTGCTTCTTCTATCGAGGCATCACCATCAATGCCTAAGCCTTCTCAACCTACATCTATAAATGTCGTCCAAACTTATAAACCCAAAGGAAACCAACAATTCAATGGGAAGAATAAAGGACGAGGTAAGAAAAAGATTCAGGATGGGAAGGGTAACACAAACAAGCCTGGAAATGATGTTGGAGGGGGTAGGAAAGAGTCTAAGAAAAAAGTAAAATTTCCATGCAAGTTGTGAAATGGAGATCATTTGACTCATATTTTCCCTAAGATCCAAGATTCTCAGTGCTTATTAGTTCAGCAGGGGTCTTCTAGCTCCCAGTTTGTCCTTACTAACCCTTTTCCCCAAGGGCAGCAATTACTTGCTAGCATGAACTCTAGTATTGGTACCATCACAGGGGGCAACTAGGAAGGGGATAATACATCAAATGTCTACATGATGAGTTCACATATCGACATTGCTACGCGATTGCATGATCATGGTGAATCAGAGTCATCTAAGGCTAAGTCTGCTTCCGATGCTTCAAAGCCACACCATATTGAGAGGCCCTTTGTTGAGTCTATAGCTCGGATGTCGAAAGGCTTCACAAAACACTCGACCATTAACCCTAATTCTAGGGCAGCCCAGAACTACTCGATTGTAGAAGATCTGGCTCAGAGTCCTTGTGCTATGTCGGCGTGAGAGGTACTCCAATCATGCCCCGTACAAAGGAGTGCATTACTCACTGCGACTGGAGCAATTGATCCAAAAAATTCTATTGTGCTTACATTCGATATGTTAAACACCAAGAAAAGACTCCTCCATCATATGGATTTCCAGATAAAGTCTACATATCGAAAGACTGATATCTTTTGAACTGTAATCGATGAGGGAGCTTCCACGTGTGTAATGTCCATGTCATGTTGGAAGGCTATTGGATCGCCTCAAGTTGTTCCTTGACCAATTTTGTTGATATCATTTGATGGTTATTCTCATAGGCCACACGGTATTATCCCAGCCTTTCCCATCTGTGTTGGGCGGAAGGTGGTGAATATTGAAGTAGAGATAGTTGATGTGAATCTAGATTACAACCTCCTTTTAGGCAGGAATTGAATTTCTGAGATGGATGTTATTGTATCATCATTATTTCACATCCTTTGTTTTCCTCATGAAGGGAGAATTGTAAAGGTTGATCAGATGGATTATTCTCCGAGAGACTCCCATGCATCTTCTGAGTCTATTGTTCCATTAGCGGACAATCCCAAGCAACCTATAGAGAATTTAGGAGTTGGAATGTACTCTTCATTCATGGGTACTTTAGATATTCTTGCTCCTATAGCTAGAATCAATGCTATTTCATCCTCCAAGGGACCTTCTCGAAGAGAGTTCTTTAGAACTCATTATTTTTCGGACCCTTGGACCTTACCCTCATCTACCACCACATTAGGTGAGGGGAAGGTAGGTGGAATGGCATGTCCTATGTCTGCAGCAGAAATTTCTTATCAGTCTATTGTTAACTTTCCAGACTCCGATCCAACTCCTTTTTCACCAGAGGATCTGGATGGAGATGTGGCTTTGGATTGGACTCTCGATTCGACTTCTGCTCAGGATTGCTTAGATATTGTCTTGCCATTTGAAAAAGCAATTCTAGAAGCAATGATGGGTGTTGAAAGACCATGGAATGATTTGCATCATCATTCGTATTTCCTCCCTCATTTGCGGGAAGTAGAGTCAAGTTTGTCCAATCCTTCTACTTGTGATGTTCATGCAGTTTTAAACCCTTTGGCTCCAACACAGTTTTCTGTTGAAGGTAATTTGTTTGTTATTTCACAAGATATTCTGTTAGACATCTTTAGGGATCCTGACAAGTTGGTGCAACCCAGAAATGGGCTCTACCTTAAGAAGTACTTTGCTTAGGTTTCGGCCTAGTATTTACTTGTTTGTATATATTGTATGATTGTACATATTTATCTATCAGTTTTAGTGATGTCAATATTTTCTTATCTGCTTTGGCAGGTATTGATGGACGATTTGATATATCTAGGGTTCACCGATGGTGCCAGTAGACACACCTGGAACCTTGCTTCCGCGGCTTGGGTGATTTATTATCCATTTGGCTAGTTGATGGTTTCGAGAGGAGTGTGTATCGGTCCCGCTTCAAATAATATTTATGAATATGCTGCTATTATTAATTTACTATCAGAAGTGATATCTCTTGATATTGATTCGTTATTAGTTTATTTGGATTCACAACTGGTGGTATCTCAGTTGAATAACATCTATCAAGTACGAGATCCTTATTTGTATCGCCAATTTCTGAGAGTGCGCTTATTGAAAAGATCATTTGTTTACATCACATTTATTCACATTCCAAGATTAGAAAATTCCTTAGCAGATTCTATTGCTAATCAAGCATTGGATTGGCATATAAATCATTCATCACATTAAAACATAAAAAATAGTCGAAGTATCATCTGTATATATGATCATCATAAAACCATCTGTATATAGATAGAGTTTTTGTGTCCAAAATAATATACAAAATCAGGACAAAATGCCCTACAAAATTTGGGCTTGTGCCCATCATCATGTCTAATCACAAAAAGATCTGATCATCTATCAAACAATCCTGCTTAGGATGAGCAGTTAGAAAGAAAATGATGGCATTATCCACCCTTCGAAATAGTCGCACCTAGTCTCATGGTACTACCACCACACGCCGCTACATCTCCTCTCGTAAGTCCTCTATGGCCACCATGGGTACTTGGTGAGTCAATCTCACCAAGTTTCTCTAGACTGCATGGATAACTCTCTTAGTCTCAATTGTGGCCCCTTTGGCATCCCTTCCATGACGCCTATGTCGAGGAAGTCCATCAGGTCTCACTGGTCCCACATCTGAAACGTGATCAATAATTTTGTAAGTGTCTTGTCTCATCAAAAATATTTTTTAATTCATTTATATCGAAAATCCAAAAAATCTTAAAAAAAATAAAAACTAAAAATCATCTATACCTATGGCACCCCATGCTGCGTCTAGTGGCAATACTAGATCTGGATTTTCTCGGAAATCCATTCCAACATAAGGGTAGTCTTCGACTGTGATGAACTGTTCTTCCCACCAAATAAAAAACCGCCATCAAAAGTTGTCCTAGGGACCTCACCACCCCCTAGGTGTTTCATCAAGTCAGCTCACTTGCCCATCCATAGATCTCTCAGGCTACTCATGGTAGATAATACCTTGGGACGAAGCCCAGGTACTCACTAAAAAAAGAAGGAACATAAGACAGTTCTGTATCCTAAATTCTGCATCTGACCCTTCAGAACGGAAGTGAGTTGTTTCTTGATGTTGGTTAGCAGAGGTGTACACCAATCAAAGACTGTAGTGAGGCAATCCACTGCAAGGCTTAGGGAAACACATGAAGCCTGATGTAGAGTAGTAGAACCATTTACCATGGCTATGGTAAATAGTAGGATTCTCAATGATAAACTCTCTAAATACTTGATTGGAATCTGACTTCCAACCTTTTCGGGGTTGCTAGGACAGTATATACGGACGTAGTCCTCTACACTGAGACTACCTCTCGTCCTGCCAGTTGAGTGCATTCTCTCCCCCCTTTGGGAAAGACCTGTAATGAAACAAATGTCTTCTATCTCGATCCTCAAGAGCATCTGATCAATCATGAATGCATCTTCTTCTACACTCCAGTAGTGAATTAGTAGCTCAAGCAATCGAGTATTTGCCTTCATGTTTGGCATTTTGAAGAATTTTAACAAACCACATCCTCTCAAGGCATCTAATGCATTTTGATCCTCCATCACTTGGTTATCAATGGCATTGTTCTCTCTGTCATGCTAAGTAATTTTCATCCTGCAAAAAAAGATGCTTCATATCATGAAATCCATGTTTAAAATTTTAAACTCGTGCACACGTGGGTTCGTTTTTTACATAGTCGCGTATAGGGCCTTCGTATATGCAGGTTGCCATATCCAACCCACGTGTATGCAGAGTAAAAATTTTAAAAAATAATTTCTTACGGTCAAATTTATGAAAAACATCTAAAAATCATAAAAAATTATAACAAGTATGATTAGAGGGTTATCTAGAAGATTTGAAGCAATTTGAACAGTTGAATTTGACAGAGGAGGCTTGCTTGAGTTTTTTTCCACAGTTCCTTGCTCAAAACACAAATGAGAAAATTGTGAGCCCAAAAGTCCTTATATAGGTTGAAAAATGAAAATTATTTTTTTTGAAGTTGGTTTTTATTTTATGGAATTTTTGACCTTTTGGCTTGGAGTGTTGGGAATGGGTTGTTTTTACAGGATATTTTGGAGACTTTTTTGAGAAATTGCTTTGGTTCCATGACTACAAACCCATCATGGCAGGTATTGCTTTCTTACTGGCATATAGGTTAGGGAATATCACTTTCCGCTGCATTTTGAATACTAGCCTCCATTCTGCAATATTTTTTTCCATAGGGTCGACCCCATCATGTCTTGATTCACAAACCATTTTCACTCGCCGACTTATAAAATCATGATATGATGGTAGAGCCAACCTTTACATGGGCATCTTAGTTAGATCCTCGCTGACATATGTTGCCCATGCTACTATATTGAGTAGGCTCAGGAGTCCTCTTTAGTCTTTCCATGATTTGTGTGTTGGAGCCTCGTTCTCTTTCTGCTTCGCTATTTTATGGATTTATACCCTAGAGGATCCTTTGCGTTGAGTTGTATTGTTGCATTACATGTTGACCATTTTCAGCTTTTGGCCTTGAGCCGGCTTCATTTGGACTCATATTTAAGCCACCCTTTTACCATGTCTGAACAAAGCACTCAAAAAATAAGTCTTTCCTCCATTGGGATGAGCTTTAGTTTGACTTAGGAGAGTCTTAACCTTGTTATTGAGTCAATACTCCTCTGATTGGTGATCTCTTCCAATCATATGGAGAGTTTGCTTATGCCTCTTGCATGACAAACTTATACAAAGTTATCATATGCTTCCAAGTAGTCACAGTTGAGTCATGCTTTTATTCAAGGGAAGTAAACCTGAGTCGGTCTCTCTGCAGTGTCTCTTGACCTATTTTTTAGTCGGCGATCCCTAGTTTTCATAGTCATGTTCGTTATCACATTAGCTATTTGGTCCTTTGCTCATGTTGGTTTGAGAAGGTCTCCATTGAATTGTTGTTGGTGGGTCTTGCTCTTATCAACTACGAAAAATTTCTCTGAGAGAAGATCTAGAGCCAAACCCTGGCCCTATTTTCATTATTGATAGGTCATCTTGTGCTCAACATCGATCAGTGTCATGGGTCTTTGACTAAGTGGTTTTCCTTGTGTTTGACATCAACTTTCATTATCACACATTGGGATTTGTATAGTACCTTGGTTTCCATTTGACCCTATTGGTGGATTCCTCGCTTCTGTGTTAGATTTCATTATTGGTTGGTTCAGAGGGTTTCTATTGTGCACTAGCTACATCTTGTGTACGCCAGAAATGTGCTTCGGTTGGGTTACTACATCTTTATTTGTCTGATTCCTTCCACATTATTGGCATATGGGTTACACTCGCACTAGATTTATGAAGGATGCCTTAATGCCTTCCTTCTAGCGGATATTTTCCCATCGACTTCAGATCATTGCTCTAGGAACGAGATCTTGAGTCCATTTGGTAGTACCTTAAGGTTTGCAATCATCAGTGGCAAACTCCTTCGTTATCGACGATGGGAAAACATCATTGTCTCCTGATTGATAGATTCTTCCAAGTGTTCGACTACCCGCATTTATTTGCACTTGTTAGATTGTACTGGGTACCTTGGCTCTCATCATCATTATCAATGAGTAGTCTCGCATTTGTTAACGATATACTTCAATGACTAGTAATCAAATGATTGCTCACATGGTCGACTTCATATCATTTATTCCCATTGTGTAGAAATGTACCACGGCGATCAGTGAAGACCTCGGGTTTGCATCAACATTTCTTGGTTCACTAGTCAGTTGCTCCTGTTGCTACTAGTTGACAACATCCACCTTATATGTTGCAGTTCCTTACACCAACATCCTATATGTTTGCACCCGAGTTGCAATGTAGTACCACTTATTCCACCATTTGACTTGGTACTTTTTGGATCATATCTATGACTTCAGTGATCAACTTCATACTTCAACATCATTGATTAGTTCTTTATATGTGATATTCAGACATGTACTTACTCAGATATGATTGGATGATCCATTATGTATTTTCATTTCCTTTATACTTGTATGCATATTGGATTTGCTTTTGTACTTGACATGCGGACATGCTTTACTATCTCTGAGCATGGGTATCCCCGCCTTAGACAACAATTTATTTTTGATCTCTTTCACTGGCTTGGCAGGCTGAATTCTGGTGAACTCCTCCTCAGTCTTGGCATGATTCCTTCAATACATTTTGGCCATCATGTACCCCTTCTGACCTCATTTATTAGGAGGCATCTATTATAGTACCGTTTACCACTCTTGATAGATTTGATGCTCTGGTTACGGCCTAGGGCAACCCTTCCTTTCCAGGCTTGGTCCAAAATCTAAAAAATAATGTTTTATTTCCTATATGCTACTTTCCCCTGTGTTAAAAGCGTGTACACACAGGTCAACATATACCCAACGACGTATATGTGTTAAAACACTTAAAGATAATAAATCTCGTTAATTTCGGGCGGAGTTTACGAGTTTTACCTGTTACTCACCTACTATAGCCTGTGGCCCAATTGTTTCCCAATTGAAAAAAACTAATTTGGAGAAGTATAAATAAACCTCCATGGGAACGCCTAAGGGGTGAAGAGATGAGATATTGATATTATAGTTGATTGATCCTTGATCGAGTTTGAAGAAATCCCCGTGCCTCCTGCACTCCTCAAGCTTTAGGAAACTCTTGTTTCCTCTTTTGAGATATCCTTCACCCCTCTTGTGATATCCTTGTGTATGTTGATGGAGGAATATTGATGAGGCCGGGACAAGACATATACGGAGGATGGTTCCACTTGGAGTTGGAAGAAGACTTAGGTTGTAGTTTTCCATCTTTCTTGTAGCTTACATCAATAAAGAAATGTTGTTCTGTACCTAATATTTATCATGTTTATGCATTGATACATGTGATTTTTTTATAAATCTTATATTAACGTGTAATCGTTCATTTTATTATATGATATAACGTATATATGATGAATATGCTTTCTGTTATTGCTATTGTGTATGCTTTGCTTGGATAATTTATAGGTTTCAAAGGCATCGAAGAAAACAAAGGGTTTGACCCCTTCGGGATCTACCCAAACATAGGACCTTCGGGTAAGGTCACTTCTTCCCAGTTCAGTAGTATAAGCATTTTAATTGTTTGTTTGTGCATTTCTTGCTATTGTTTGCCCTCCACTCTATTGAGGTTTTCAACCCAATACCCTAGGGTGTTCCCACTTGCAACAGGTGCAGCGACGAAAACTTGAAAAAACATGACTACTATTGAGACTGAGGGGAAGGAAAGGGAGGGTGAAGATGGCGCAGATAAAATAAGGCGAATGAAGGGGGAGAATATATAGTTGCACAACTTTCCACCTTAGGGAAGAGAACAAATGCATTTTATGGGAAGCTTGAGTAGTTGTCGATTGATTGAGAGCCAAAGGTTGTCTATCGTGTATGTTCTTGTGTATTTCCTTGGATTTCCTAATCTTTTGATATCTATTCATTTGAGCTGAAGTGACTATTTCCCACCTTGATGTTCTCTCTTTAATTTATATTCTCTGCATATTGTGGTGAGAGTTCCTATGGAATTGGTTTATGAGCAATCACATTATTAATTCTAGATTCTCCCATAGGATGGTTGATAGCCACAATTATTTTGTCTAAGAATATGCTTGAAGGTGACTTCACCTAGAAGCAACAAGTTTTTTCCCACACTTTCTGTTATTTGTCTCAGGGCCTTGTTCTTGGGGCTTCTTCTTTCCTCCATCGATTGGATTATTATTTAAGAGTCTCGCATTATGACCAGATTCTTCATACTCCGTTGCCTTAAGATTTATGTTCCCAAGAGGAGGCCATATGATTTTTCCTTGTTATTGGATAGTTCTCTTAATCCCCATTCATAAGTAATAGGATGTTTCCCTCCTAGGTCAAAAAGTATACCTCCCACTCTAGCCTTGCCTGGGTGGACTTTGAAGCACCATCAAACAGTAAGCAAGGCCTATTTAAATTTTCTGTCCATGTTTTGAACTCCTCTTGTTTAATTCTTATTTTCCAGTTTTGCATATTTTTAGGAGATTTGTTGATGTGTTTTTTTTGTTGCTTGCTCATTACAAATTCAACCTGGACTCTTTCCTCATGCTGTAGATGTTTGACATCTATTGCTTTAATTCCTTTAGAGTTGATGAACTCAGATGACATGCTCCAAGTTTTAGGTAGGATTGTTCTGGTATCTGGGGTGCGATCTTTAAAGATCCCTTGATTTCGTGCTATCCAAATTTTCCAACATATAAATGAGGGAAAAATCAACCAATATCTTTTTACTGTATCTTTGTTTTTGAAGGAATATGGATATATTTTTCCCCAGGTTGATATAAGTTCATGAAAAGGTAGCGATTGTTGAATGCTAACCTTTAAGGGACTAACAAGCCCTTTCCAGTGGTCCATGGCAAAGGGGCATCCACAAAAAGATGTTGAATATTTTCTTCACTTCCTTGACACATAACACAGCATGATGGACCTTCCTATCCTTTCTTTTTAAGATTATCAATGATTAGTTTTTTTCCTTTGAGCAATGTCCACATGAAAACTTTGATTTTTGGGAATGTTTCGATTTTCCATGCCTCCCTCTAGTAGTCCCAGTCTCGATTTCCATGCTAATGTAAAGTAGTATAACCAGATTTTACTGAAAAACTCCTCCATTAGGATCCCATCGAAGGGAATCTTTTGAATCTATACTTAATGGAGCAGATCCCTTAAGATGTGAGATTAGGGACTTCCACTGAGGGACAAGGCCATGAGGGAGGTTTGGAATACTCCAGTCTCCCCATTATCCATCTCTCCAAAGAGATATATCATCTAGAGTAGCGATTCCTTTTGTTTTCATCCATCTTCTCAGAGCCTGAATATTTTCTTGACAGGCTATGGGTTGATTTCCCATTCTTCTATCGTTCCATATTTTTATGGATTTACCATTACCAGGGATCTTAGAAGAGTTTTCTTTGATGAGGGAAACAATTTTTTTAATCAGATTCCAGACTTGGGAGTAGGGCTTGATTGGATAACCTTTTCTCAGTAAGAGGATTCTATTGTGGTTCATGTATTTTTCTTCTAGGATTTGCTTCCATCAACTGCTCTCTCCTATTATAAATCTCCATGTTATCTTTCTCCTAGAGCCAAGTTCATTATTCCTGATAGCCTTATTGCCAACCCACCTTTCTCATATGGTTGAGTTACTGCATCCCATTTCACAAGGTTGTGCTTCTTTTTATCCACTTTACCTCCTTCCCATAGGAACCCCATGATTACTAGCTTGATTTTTTTGTGTATACTTGCCAAGGCTAGTATTGCAGCATACTGATAGATTGGAAGATCTGTGAATAGGACCTTTATTAGTACCAACCTTCCTGCAATATTGAGCCAAATCATGCCCCAATTCTGCACTTTTTGTTTCATTTTCTCAATATAATTATTCCATATGCCAGTCTTCAAATTTTCTTTTGATATCAGGAGTCCAAGATATTGGAAGTTGCTCCACTTTTCTTGAAATGGGATTTCCAAAATTTTTGATTATTTTTGGAGAGTGTGAGATGAAGTGTTCCATCCAAATATTCTCCATTTCTGATTATTTAGAAGCCCTCCAGAGGCTTCCAAAAAACTATTTAGAACCTTTTTTATTCTTCTTTCCATTATGCAGGAGGCCCCTCCCATAATCAAAGTGTCATCAACAAATAGGGAGTGGTTTATGCTTTTTACTTCAGGAGAGGTTGAGAATCCTGTGATAGTCCTATCTTGTCTACACTTCTCAAGACCTCTACTTAGTGATTCTGCCATTATCATATATAATAAAGGGGAGAGAGGACAGCCTTGACAAAGCCCTTTGAACTCTGAAAATATTCACTTGGTCTTCCATTGACCAATGGTGCAATCCAAGGACCCACAATACATGATTTTATTATATCTATTGACTTTTTTGTGAAACCAAATCTCTATAGGATAGGCACAAGAAAACCCAAGTTGACCCTATCAAATGCATTAGCCATGTCAAGCTTGACAATCATTCCTTTTTCTTTTTCCATTAGGATAGAGTGAAAAGCTTTCTACACTATTATAATGTTGTCTAGAATTTGTCTTTTTGGGACAAATCCTCCTTGGTTTTGTGATACTATTTCTGGAAGCAATACTTTTATTTTGTTTGCCAGGATTTTTGTTGTGATTTTGTAGGAGGAATTACACAAAGAAATGGGCCTGAATCTACTAAAGGAGTTAGCATTTGACTCATTTGGAACAAGGGCAAGGAAGGAAGAGCTTGTGAATCCTCCAACCTTACACTTCCCGAAATCATTTATGATCATTCTTATCAAATCTTTTTTAATAATGATCACATTGTTTTTAAATAAGGAAATAGGGAACCCATCTGAGCCAGGAGCCTTATCCGGATGCAAATCCCAAACAGAATCTGCAACTTCCTTTTCTTCAATTGTTCTTGTGAGTTTATTGTTTTATGCTTCATTGATTTTCCTGGGTATATGCTGAAGATATTCTTCATACTTGTTATTTGATGCTGGAGATGATAATATATTTTTATAGTATCTATAAGCCTCCTTCTTTATTTCCTCTTAACCTTTGACTTCTTTGCCTTCATTATCTTTTATGCTGTCTATTTGATTTTGATTTCTTCTGATCCTAGTCGCATTATGGAGAAGGTTGTGTTCTTGTCTCTTGCTTTGAGCCATAGACTTCACGATTTTATCTGCCACTCTTCTTCTTCCTTTCTATTTTGTCTATATATATCCCAATATGCTTGTTTTTCCTGCCATATGCTCTCTTGCGACTCCTCTTGTTGCTCTTTTTCCACTTGGATTCTTTCAATTTTTTTCTGCTATTTCTAGCTTTCTTTTTTGTGTTTCTAGTTGGTTAATCCTTGCCCACTGTTTTAGCGCTCTTCTTAGGCCTTTTAATTTAGTTTTCCAAACATAGCTAGGAGAGCCAATAATTGGTGTTTTCCATACTTCAACAATGATTTTTTTGACTTATTCTCTGTCGTTCCAAGTGGAGCTGAATCTGAAAGGAACTGGGCCAAGATTTTCTAACTTCCCAAGGGTGAAAGCCAGCAGTTTGTGATCTGATGCTATATTGTTGATGATTTTGGATTTTATCTCGTTGAATGCATTGGAAACTTTGTCTTGTATTATAAATCTATCCAACCTTTCCTATATGTTATTTTTCCCAATTCTTTTGTTGTTCCATGTGTACTTTCCATTGCTAGGAGGCATGTCCATTAATTTGCATGCTTCAATAATTGATTCTAACATTTCCCTATAAGGATCAACACTATATTTTCCATTAGATTTATCCTTTGCGCTCAATACCAGATTGAGATCTCCTCCTACGATTATGCCTCTGTTTTGGCCCTGCATAAGATACTTTTTAGAGTGGACCAGCAGACTTCCTTATCTCTGTAATGGTTTGGGGCATAAATATTTATAATGCAATACTTCTCTTTTGTTTTTTTGTTTTCCAATTCTGTTTTTATCTAGTGAAACTCTTTTTTTTGCTGAATGAGCTCCCAATTTTCGGTTTTCCATAGTGTGCATATTCCTCTTGAGGTTCTAGTCACTGGAATTGAAGTTCTTTGATAATTTTTAGTTTTTTGTATCATTGTTTCCATTTCCTTTTTATTTGTCTTTGTCTCCTGAATCATAAGGATATCGGGTTTCTTTGAAGTTATGATATCTTTCATTGCCTTAATTTTTGGCATACTTCCCATTCCTCTGCAATTCCGGGAGACTATATTCATTATCACTTGATGTTATGGGTTGAGAGATCTTTCCCTCTGTTAGGGTGGGCGATTTTCTCCTTATTTTTTTTCCAAGAAAGTGTCCAGAGGTTGTTGGGTGCCCAGAGCCATTTCCTTTGCCGCTGATTCATTTCTAATTTCTCTGTTAGTTTTTCTGCCTGCCCTTTTAGGGTGGTTGAGAGAGGAGAGGAGATATTTGTAGAGGGTATGAGTGATTATTTGGTCGAAGGAGGAGGGGAGAGGGCTTTGGGAGGGGATAGGTGAGGAAGGGGAGGGGTTAGAGGGGAAGGGAAGAAGAGGGGGGGAGGAAGGGCGAGGGGAGGAGACATCAGGGCCCGCAAGGGAGCCAAAGGGATTATAGACCAATAGATCCGATAAGGGTGGAGGGATAGAAGATGGAGGAAGGGGGGGGAGAGGGAGAGGGAGAGGGGGGTCATTAGATGACATAGGCCTTGAAGGAAAGGATGAGGGGGAGAGGGGAGGAGGAACGAGGGTGGAAGAAAGGAAATTGAATAGGGAGGAAGATTGGAAACAATAGAGGGTTTGGGTTTGGTTGCTGATTTTTTCTTCTTGACCTGCCCCCATTTTGGTTCTTGGTTTTCTATTTCTTCTGTTTCCTGATTTTTAGTACATCTATTTGCAAAATGACCATATTCATGACATACTGTACATTTGAACGAAATTTGTTCGTAGTCTAGCTGTTGAATGTGTACCTAGTTATCCACTTTGATCTTGACTGCTTTCGGAAGTCCTTTCCCCAAATCTACTTTTACACATATTCTTGCGCAGGCATGCATATTTTCCTTTGGCTCACTTTTGTCAATATATTTCCCCACAACATTCCCTATTGCTTTAACAGATTCATCTCCCCAACAATGTAGAGGAAGATGGGGAAGCCTCACCATATTGGCACTGCATTTGGCACATCTAGCTCTGGATCGAATTTCGGAGTCCATATGTTGAGATAAATCCCTCTTGAATCCATGAAATATGACCTGTTTCTGAAGATTAAGTCTTTGTCCTCTTTTATTTCAAAATGGAAGGTAAAGTATCATATTCCACAAAATCTAATGGAGATTTTCCCCATGATAGATGAGGCCTGATTTCTTTCTACCCATTTGAGGACCAAACGGGGGGAGGGCCAAAGACCAGTGAATTGACCCACCAAACCTCGCTCAGAGAGAGATAGAGCTGCTTATTGAGGAAGAGTGGGAGGGAGGATTATTTCAGGAATTTCATCTATCTTCTTAACAAATTTTGATATGGACGGTCTGGGACAAGACGGTCCTCAGGAGGAGAGAAGAGAGGCGAAGGCTTTTGCATTTTCTCCCAGCTGAGCTGAAGTTTCGATAGAGGAGACAGGGATCAATGTACCCTCGGGAGGAGACGCTACATGATCCATCACAAACCAGGTGAGGGCAGCAAGCCCCGAGAGCCGAAGGAAGAGGCCACTCATAGAGTTTGAATTCATCTAAGTGGGAGCAGAGCATGCACATTTTTAGTTGTATCGCTTACTACTAAAGCACTCTTATTCATGATAAAATTTAAATCTCTATTATTATATAAAAAAATAATCTATTCCAACTTTTTTAATATATCCGATTAGAATTAAAAAAATATTTATTTCCAAAATCATAATAATATGTTTGAATTTATTTTAATAATTATTTTTATTTAAAATATTAAAAAAACTATATAATTTTGCCACCATATAATAAAATTATATTTATAAACTATTTGTATATTAATAAAAAATAAAAAATAATACATTATTATTATTCGAATAACTACAATATTGATGGTTAAAACAACAACCAATATTGCACATCAACATCACAAATAAGATGAAAAAGAAATTCACTGAGCATTGTCATCATTGATTTAGTACTTTCGAATTTATCATTCAACACGACAAAGTACATTTTAAATGAACATTGATAAGTAAATAATTATAAATAAAAATAAAGCAATTAATGTTATTATAAAAGGTTTAAAGAAAAATGAGAGCATTTTAATAACCATGTACTAAGCGATCATTGGCTTAGTGCATGGTAAATGCCCATGTGATGGCACACTTACATATTCAGGTCACCTCATGAATTTTCTGGGATAGTTGTTTTCTGACAGGAAAGGCACCTGTTGCTATATCCACTATTATGTAAAGGATTGAGGACGAAGATACATCTGATGGTTGAGTGAAAGGATTGAGGACGACAGTACATCTCACAGCTAAGTGAAAATGATTGAGGGATGACGGTTCATTAATGGTATTTACTCTGCCCATCTACCAACTCGCCCCTCCTATATTGCATTGTTGTAAAATGTAATACCTACATTTTGGTTCTGGAGCGGGAGCGTGCCCAAGGCTACAACGAGAAGATGAGAAAGGGGTCAAGGAGCTAGAGCCAGAAGTTGAGAAAGGGTCACCGTCGTAGCTGAGATTGGAAACAAGCACAGTCATAGGTTGGTTGCAAAAATCAATACCTCAACTCTATTAGTTTAAGAGATTGTAAGATGCAATGTGCAACTACCTCCTTTGGGTATGATTGTTAGTGCATAATAACAATTGCAGTAGGCCTTGAGGTGTTGGTTTCTTGAAGAAGTGCAAGTAGTGTATGACACAACAAAGAAAATATCAGAACACTACACATTCATGCACACAACACAAATATCATTTTTTTTAATATAGTTTTAATGCCATAGCTTCAACCAAAAAATATCATTGTTACCTACGAATCTATTAAGGGATGGCTGGGATTGGAAAATCCTATAGGTCTTACTTTGAATTTTTACCTTTAGCGACCCTTGTGCATTGGTGGATAGTAGCATTGATAGAAGCATAACGCCTGCAGTGCCCACACAATATGTTCCATGCTACCTCAAATTTAAGGGAAGCGATATATTCGCCATTGACTGAGTTGAATTAGCCTCCATTACCTAATATGGGCAAAATTAAAAGTTACTCGAGGGATACATACCTGTGTAAAGGCACAAAATTTGCATAACCATGACATTTTGTGTGGACGCCATGATATATAATATGATAAGATAGATTGTATCGCTAGGATACAATCTCTGTTAGTTTAAGAGATTGTCATAAGTTTGTGATCTATTAAATTCATTAAAATATTTAAACACGTCTGTGATATAAACACATAGTGTATCCGTTTATACTTTGTGTATCCAGTTAAGTCTTTTGATGCATGAATTTCTTCAAGATTCATTTAAAGTTTTCTCTAAAATAAAAAATTAAATTAAAAAATCTCTTGGTATTGTTACTAAAAAACTTTCATAATGTTTATTCGGTCGACTTTCATAATATTTATTCATATATGCAGTGGGTTGTGTATAAATTGTTAGATTTGGATTATATGTATTATTTAATGTTATGATGACTAATATATAAGATATTGTTTTTAGATTGGAATGGCTTTTAAATTAGAATTGTTTTTAATACTGCATATGGAATATTGAATAGTCGTATGTCTTGGACGGTTCTCTCTCTGAATAGCCGTAATACTGTTGTTGATGGTGCTGGACCTACCAACATTTAGGGGATCTCCCCGGTATGAAGTCCCAACTAGACCTCACATCGTTTGGTGTAGGAGTCCCATCTGGTACGATGGCCCGATTGCAATTGTCTTAAAGATATGCCTTAGCTCTTGCTTGTTAGCGCATGAGAGTGGTTTACTTAGTCTTCTAACATCGAGGTTCGAGTGCCTGGTGAGTGCTTAGCATCACTTGTGTCAAAGTTCTTCCATTGTAGAGGGAGAGGGTGGAAGTGAGTCTGAGGTTGAAAGGGAATAGTCCCAACTCTATTAGAGGCACACAACACAACAAGACATGCGCATCTTCTGGCGAAGTAGTCCACACGGGTGCGGCTGTCAGAAAAACAAGGTGAACAGATAACATATACAACACCCAGCAGAATAGTCCACATGAGTGCGACAGGAATTATAACAAGTTTACAGGAATGAATATGTCGAGTGTCCGACGGTATAGCCCACACGACTGAGACAACATTAACAATTGATACAACACATTTCCAATATCATATGTACCAAAACAACAGAAATAATTCAACTATCTTAATACAGGTTAAAGCAACATGCATTACAAGCGTCCAAAGAATAGTCTTACAAATGAATACAATACGTGTGTGAAAATATGTTGGCATGTTAATAGGATTTTGAATTAAGCGAAAGTTCCAAGACACGTCCATACACCATAACATCACTAACCTCAATATCGGGGCGTTGGAGCCACTTCTCACTCCTCAAAGAAAATATTACAAACTCTCAAGGCTATGTGGGAGGAGCCAAGGTGAAAAAGTATTTTGCATGTACAAATGAGGGGTATATATAGCCAAGGGTGAAACTGACCCTTGTGACTGTTCAACTTCCCTCATGACTGTTTGACTTACATGACACTTCAACTTTACATGTGGGTCTCTTGGACTTCCACGTTACATTACATTGATTACAATAGTATGGCCCACAGTAGTGATGTGGCCGAGATGACTCGTGACATGACTCGACATGACCGTGCTGGTATGTTCATGCTGATGGTGGTGTCCATGTCAAGCCATAGTGTTGCTGAGTGATGAGTGTGATCTTGGTGTATCGTAGCTTCACCTCTGCATGAAAAGATGTGCGGAACCTTCGATGGTCTCGGTGTTCGCTTGATAGTTCATGCATGTGCACATGTCTCCTTTGCTTTCTACTTGGTACGCTTCGTGTGTTTTTCCGTTCGTGAACAAGTCTCCTAGCATGCGCTCCTTATTCATCCCGTTCGTCGACGCACCATGTCTCATTCATGTACTTTTATCTGCAATCACTCATCACGGGATGACATCAAATCCAGAAATATCCTAGTCTACCATGATGCATCATCCTTCGTTTTTGGGTGAAGGTGGCCGGGAGAGAGGACAAGGCTCTGAAATTGAATATAGTATATTTTAGGCTGGGATGCGGGCTCTGGGCACTGTCAAGGAAAATTGCGTAGAGGTCACTAGGAGGCTAAGATGAACAGTCCGGAACAATAGTGACCATCTGGGGGATCTGGCTCGGTTGGAGGGAAAAACTGCACAAATTTTCCAGGGAGGCAGTGCAGGCAGCAGGGAGGACACTGACAATGAAAATTGCGCAGATTCTCTGGGGAGGCTAGTAGCGGGTTACGGGGGCTTGCTAGCTAAAACTGAGCAGAACTGGGAGGTTGGCCTGTAGGACATCTCTGCACTGTTTTTGGGCTGAGCAGAGTGTCGGGCAGCTAGAGGACAACCCATGGAAACTGCACAGTTTTCAGGAGGAGAAACAGGCCAGTTGACAGGGTGACTAGCTGATAGAACTACACAAATTTTGAGGACAGTGTAGCGACAGGCACCGGGTGCCTATCCTTCACGTTTGCGCAATTTCTTCAGTCAACGGAGGTGGGCATGCTGGCAGCTTCTACACAATTTTTTGGAGGATTGAATCCTAGGGTCACTGCCCGGTCAAACTCTCTGGTTGACCAGCGAGAAGCTTCATAGATTTGCTTGTGGGCATCGCAGATTGAGATATCTTGCTAAGAAACTTCTACGTTGTTTTGGGTGATAGTCAGTCGGGTTGATTCCAGGATTGTGCAGTGTAGACTACTTAGGAGGTAGCCTCAAGATCTATGCAATTCTGGGCAGTAATACATGATCATTGAAGGCTAAGATTGCACAGTGCATCTCAGTGGAGGTCTGGCTGATGGAAGGTGGTCCAATCAACAAATCATCGGCAAAATGACATAGTGTTTGAACGAGTGAACTCGTGCATGCATGAACTTGTGAACACACACTCAACATGACTTGACGATAAGACATCACGAACAACAAAGACAACATATGCTTAGTGTGACTGACTGCGGGGTTGTCTAATGACGAAAGCGACAAGTGCGATCGTTTAGATAGACATTCAGATGACTATGACGACACTTGCATGACAGTACTTACGACATCTTGTGTGAGTGTGATAGATGTTTACATAGTGAACACAACTCAAACACAACCTTCAACATCACTAGAACGAGGTCGCAAGCATGACATAGCAATCAACATGCCGAAGACGAAAGTTGGTCAAACAAGTGAAAAGGAAGCAATACATGTAGAAGAAACACATAAAATTACTTTCCGTGTTTGCGCACATCCATGTTACTAAGGACAGGATGATATGATAATGACAAGAAATCCTGCAAACTCAACTAAGAGGTGTAGTTTGAAAAGTGTTCCTTACTTACCATACTTACCCTTAAGATGATCGTGCATCTGACAGAGTTTGCATGAGGTCCTGATCTCTTCCATTACTTGGTCTCTTGGTCCTTCTCCTCTACTCCTTGGGAGTGATCTCAGCATGTCACCTTTTCCTGTAGTCACTGAGAGGTAGATCTGCTCAATTTCAACGAGGAGTGACTATTGCTGGATTGAGGCCCTAGGAGGCCATGTTTGCACAGTTTCTGCATGCAAGACAGACTGGGAAGCTTGGAAAACACTATGTAGTTTTGAGGCACAGGACAATGCTGCAGCATGGGGGTTCTGGGAGGACACCACTATGCAATTTCTAAGTGTAGTGCAACTAGATTTCTTTGCACATTTCTAGAGAGCAGTGCTCGCTGCCTAAATTCTCTGTGCATTTTTGGAGAGCAATGTTGGTTGCCTGATTGCTCTGTGCATTTTTGGAGAGCAGTGTTGGCTAGGGTCTCTGCACACTGCGAGGTTTCAGCAGGCAAGGGAGGAATCTTGATGGTTGCAGAAGTAAAGCGCATAGTTCTGGGAAGCTAGATGAGGCTAGGTTGCTCAAAAAAATGGCTAGGTATGAGATCAAATAAACATGTGTAAACATTGATAGGACTTGACTGGGATTGCACACAAAAACTTAGTGACACAATGTAGACCATCCAAAATTCATAAGACACACTTTGCTTGATGCAACAACTTTTGTGACAAGAGTGTGTGAAGTGAGTGTGAAACATGTCTATGTGATAACAACCACTCATACACACACAATTCCCTTGAAGCAAAACAACATTCCCTTTGCATGACAAACAACAACCCCTATGCCCAAAGATGACACACGATGTGTAAGGATGAGAACATGAATAACTCTTAATATCAGGGAGGGGAGCTTGAAATCATCATCTTACTAATAAGTGACCAAAGATGATTGATCGCAGGATCTAAGGTAGCTCCGAATTTTGCATGCGAGCCAAAATTTTGGAGGGTGTTGTAGCCGCTACAACACTTGGAAACACACTGGTAGAAGTCCAGCTCTCTGAATGGGCCTTGTTTCATGAAAAGCGAGTCTAACCCTTTGGGAAGTATTGTTTGATTCTTTAATCATCGCGGTTTCCACACTTGCTTGATTGAAAGATGTAGTGCCTGCCATGCTCTTGATCGATCAACACATATTCCAAGCCAAGTCAACTTAGTTATTTCGATTAGGGATGAGGAGTATATTGATGCACAAGTAATATAATTGTTAGAGTTTAAGTTTCATCTCTGGTGTTGATCCGCTGCCAACAGGCCTAGACAGTACCCCCGCAGAGTCACGCAGGAACACAAGCATTGCTTTGCTGCCAATGAGATTGGTCAGTACCCTGAAAAAGTTACTTGTATCTCCACTCTACACAAGAAGCCTTTCTCTTTTTTCGCCTTATTCATTTTTCATTTTTTTCATCATTTTTTTTAAAGAACTATGCATAGGCACTTATTTATTTCAGAGGTGGAAGAGGGATCTCGACTTATTGGGAGCAGAAGAGGTTGTTCCTTCAGAGAAGTATGTTATGTATACCTCTGACATACTTGTTAAGGTTTTACCCCTCACCTTACTCTACTTGATTGAGTTGACAAGAGTTAACCCAAAAGGACCGATTAAAGTAGGTGATACTACTTAATAGTGCAAGTGTTGTGTTTTCACCAAGACTCACTATGAACAAAATGTATTTTCTATCAAGGCATCATCGACTGAAGACAAAAATTTATTTGTAAAGAGAGAGGAGAATAGATAACCAACTGTTGATATATGTACAAGTCCTCTTAGATTCGCCTGACTTGTCTCGAGAGCCAAAACGGTTTCATAAGAGGCTAACCTACGGGTACAAGCAAGCAAAGAAAGAAAAAAACAAAAAAGTAGAAGTAAAGTGAAAGAAAAACAAGTAAGTAAAGCAAGCAAGCACACAAACATGTAAACTAGAAGGAAAAGCATAGCAAAGAAGCAAACTCTACTCTTACTCCTACGCTAAACAGTGCATGGGCCTACTCACATGAAATGGTCTTTCCAATGCAGCCACCGGCACATTGGATGGCCCATGTTGGTGAAGGCATGGTTCACGAAAAGCACAGTTAAGCAAACTAAAAAACATGAAAGATAACAATGAATACCAACACACTCTGAGTTTAAACGCGTCCATTAAAAAGAAAAAAGTGAAAGCAAAAGACAAACACTCTGTGGACTTACCATGGTGTTGTGACACACTACGTACAAATGATAAGCATATGCACTCTCTTGGCTGTGACAGACAAGCAAACATGAGAAAAAGAGACAACTTACACCTTGCAAGTGTGCTTGTTGTGAATGATTCCTCTAGTGCATAAGTGATGGGATCATGTGATTCCGATGTAGGAAGTGAAATCTGTGTGTTGGATTGATCTTCAGTGCATACAACTGAGTGATGAGGAGCCTTAGGTGTTTCACAATTTTTCTGATCGGAAGTGGAGCTAACCTCAGGACAACGAGGGCCTGACATAAGCATAAGCTCAGGATGAAGTGCCTTGACAGCTTGCGGGGTTTCCACTTCATCAGTAGATAGATCATTGGAGACCAATGGCTTAGACATATTAATGGCGAGTGAATCAACATTGTGATCAAATGAAGAAGTACAAAGATCACGACAACCATGATCAGAAAATTCAGGATGTTTGTCGGCATCCTCATGATTTGATGAATCATATAGAGGGGTAGATGAGAAGTAAGAATGTTCACCCTTTGCATTTCCAGAAAAATTAGATGAAAATTCAAGTGGATTCTTAATGAAAGATTTGTCCTCTCTGCTATCAAATGATGGACTAACATTAGGTGTGTAATGTGAATGATCGGAAGTAGATGCATCCGTGGATGGATCTACACAAGGTAAATCAGAGATACCAGAATCATCAAAGATGTTAGGAAAAAGCTTAGGAGGAGCAGACAGAAGGAGGTCATCCTTCACTGCGGGTTTATGCCTAGATGCTCGATCATACTCTTTTTAAATGACAGCGCAAGTTGCTCGGTCATACTCTTCGTAAATGACAACACAAATTGGTTGTGCAGCATCAACTCCGCCAATAGCTTGATCCATGTTCACAACATGTGTATAGTCCAGAACAAAAGAACACAAGACATGGCATTCCGGAGGATTAGCAGAATGCGGGGACGGAGGTTGAGGTAACAAGTGCATATGACAACCCATGGGTTTCTCAACCAAATCTGCACATAAATTAAGAGTAGTGAGGGTGGAAGCATCTACTATTGAACAATCATGTGTGCATGCTCTCCTGCATCACTCTGCGAGGGTGAAACAATTTGATGAGGGGAAGGCGGACAATCATTTGTGACAACAATTGTGTTTGCTTGTGATTGTGTAGCTCCATCACCGAAGTATGTTGAGCAGGGTTTGAACTTTGTCTCCATTTTGGGACAGAGTGATTTGTGAAGCAATATTCAAATTTGTCCATGAGATATTGGAATTTCATATGAATTTTCGGAGCTTCAAAAGAGAGTTGACAGAAGTGCCCCCAAAATTCCTCTGGAGATTCATTCGAGGCCTTACATTGTTGTAACATTTTTTATCAAGTGCTTCAAGATCGAAATGGTGAAAAATAGATTCTATTAGATCATTGCACTACTTGAATGAGTGCACGTAGTTATGGGGTAGTATGCTACACCATAGTAATGGGTAGTTCCGAACTGTGTGCAAGCAGCAAATAGAGCTCTGTTTCATTAAAACCTTCCACGTTCTCCATGAGCGCATGGAAGTCGTCTAAGTGCTCAGGTCAGGCTACTCTGCCTGCACCAACATATGCGATTCGTAACAAGTCATCCCATAACTCCCTCTTGACGTGAAAGATATGTCCATTGGACAGACATTTCAGAGGGTGAACTATAACAAACTCCATGATAGATGTGCAAAGATTCAAAATAGGTTGTGAGGACTCATCTTGTCATCTGGCCCTCCTTCAAGTGCCAGAAATGTTGATGGTGCTGAACCCGTCAACATTTAGGGGATCTCCCTAGTATGAAGTCCAAACTAGACCTCACATCGTTTGGTGTAAGAGTCCCATCCGATACGATGACCTAGTTTCCATTGTCTTAAGATATGCCTTAGCTCTTGCTTGTTAGCACATGAGAATGGTTTACTTAGTCTTTGAACAACGAGGTTCGCGTGCCTGGTGAGTGCTTAATGTTGTTTGTGTCAAAGTTATTTCATTGCAGAGGATGAGGGTGGAAGTGAGTCTCAGGTTGAAAGGGAATAGTCCCAACTCTTTTAGAGACACACAATAGATAGGATATGCGCAACTTCCAATGGAGTAGTCCACACCGATGTGGTGGTCACAAACACAAGATGAACAGATAACACATAAAACACCCATCGGAATAGTCCACACTAGTGCGATGGGCGTTATAACAAGTTTACAAGAATGAATCTGTCGAATGTCTGACACGATATCCCACACAAGCGAGATAGAATTAATAACTGATACAACACATTTCCAATAACATATGTACTAAAAAAACTAAAATAGTTCAACTTTCTTAATACAGATTAAAACAACATGTATTACAAGTGTCCAAAGAATAGTCTTACAAACGAATACAATACATGTGTGAAAACGTGTTGGCTTGTTAACATGCTTCTAAATTAAGTGAAAGTTCCAAGACACATCCATACACCATTACATCACTAACCCCGATAGTGGGGCGTTGGAGCCACTACTTGCTCCTCAAAGAAAAGATTACAAACTCTCAAGGCTATGTGGGAGGAGCCAAGGTGAAAAAGTTTTTTGCATGTACAAATGAGGGGTATATATAGCCAGGGGTGAAATTGACCCTTGTGACTGTTCAACTTCCCTCATGACTGTTTGACTTACATTACTCTTCAACTTTACATGTGGGTCTCTTGGACTTCTATGTTACATTACATTGATTATAACAATATAGCCCACATTAGTGATGCGATCAAGATGACTCATGACATGACTTGAAATGACAGTGGTGGTATGTTCATGCTGATGGTGGTGCCCATGTCAAGCCACAATGTTGCTGAGTGATGAATGTGCTCTTGGTGTATCATAGCTTCACCTCCGCATGGAAAGGTGTGTGGAGTCTTTGATGGTCTTGGTGTTCGCTTAATAGTTCTTGCACGTGCACGTGTATCCTTCGCTTTCTACTTGGTATGCTTCGTGTTTTCGTCCATTCGCGAGCAAGTCTCCTAGCATGCGCTCCTTATTCATCCCGTTCATTGTCATGCCATTTCTCATCCATGTACCTATATCTGCAATCATTCATGACAAGACGACTTCAAATCCAAAAATATCCTAGTCTACCATGATGCATCATCTTTTGTTTTCAGGTGCAGGTGACCGGGAGAGAGGACAAGGATCTAAAACTGCATAGACCAGATTTCAGGCGGGATGTGGGCTCTAGGCACTGTCAAGGAAAATTGCGCAAAGGTCACTTTGAGGCTGAGATGAGCAGTCTGGAACAAGAATGACCATCTTGGGGATCTGGGTTGGTTGGAGGGAAAAACTGCACAAATTTTCTAGGGAGGCAGTGCAGGCAACAGGGAGGACACTGGTAGTGAAAACTGCGCAGATTCTTTGGGGAAGATGTTAGCGGGCCGTAGGATCTTGTTGGCCAAAACTGCACAGATTCTCTGGGGAGGCTAGTAGCAGGATGCGGGAGCTTGCTGGCCAAAACTGCGCAAAACTAGGAGGCTAGCCTATAGTACTTCTCTATGCATTTTCTGGGTTGAGTGGGGTGTCAGGTAGCTGGAGGATAGCCCATGAAAACTGCACAGTTTTAAGGAGGAGCATCAGGCCAATTGACAAAACTATGAAAATTTCGAGGATAGTGCAGTGATAGGCACTGGGTGTCCATCCTTCATTTCTACGCAATTTCTTTAGTTAGCGGAGGCGGACATGTTGGAAACTTCTACACAATTTTTTGGAGGAGTGAAGCTCGAGGTCACTGCCCTGTCAAACTCTCTGGTTGACCAACGGGAATATTGATAGATTTGCTTGCAAGCAGCACATATTAAGATGGTTGGCTGAGCAACTTCTGCGTTGTTCTGGGTGACAGTCACTCGGGTTGATTATAGGATTGCGCATTGTAGACTACCTAGGAGGCAACCTCAAGCTCTGCACAATTCTTGGCAACTGTACATGATCACTGAGGGCTAAGACTACACAGTGCAACTCAGTGGAGGTCAGGTTGATGGAGGGTGGTCTGGTCGACAAGTCATTGGAAAAATAACTAAGTGTGTGAGCAAGTGAACTAGTGCATGCATGACCTTGCGAACAAACACTCAACATGACTTGAAGACAAGACATCTCGAACCAACAAGACAACATATGCTTAGTGTGACTGACTACGAGGTTGTCTAATGATGAAAGCGACAAGTGCGAACTTCGGATAGACATTCAGGCGACCGTGATGACACTTGCGCGACAATAATTGCAACATCTTGTGTGAGTGCGATAGATGTTTACATAGTGAACACAACTCAAACACAACCTTCAACATCACCATAATGAGGTCGCAAGCATGACATACCAATCAACATACCGAAGACGACAGTTGGTCAAACAAGTGAAAAAGAAGCAAGACATGTAGAAGAAACACATAAAATGACTTTTTGTGTTTGCACACATGCATGTTACCGAGGACATGATGATATGACAATGTAGTTCTACAAACTCAACTAAGATGTGTACTTCGAAAGGTGTTCCTTACTTACCATACTTACCCTCAAGATGATCATGCATTCGACAGAGTTTGCATGTGGTCCTAATCTCTTCCATTACTTGGTCTCTTAGTCCTTCTCCTCAACTGCTTGGGAGTGATCTCATCATGTCACCTTTTCTTGTAGTCACTGAGAGGTAGATTTGCGCAATTTCAACGGATAATGACTGTTGTGGGAATGAAGCCCTAGGAGGCCCGTCTGTGTTGTTTCTGCATGCAAGACAGATTGGGTAGCTTGGAAAACACTACGCAGTTTTGAGGCACAGGACACTACTACGGGATGGGGGTCTTGGTAGGACACTGATGCTCAATTTTTGAGTGCAGTGCAGCTGAACTGCTCTGCACATTTCTGGAGAGCAGTGTTGGTTGCTTGACTGCTCTGTGCATTTTTGGAGAGTAACGCTAGTTGGGGTCTCTGCGGGCTGCGGGGTTTCAACAGGCAAGGGAGGTTGGGGTCTCTGCGCACTGCGGGGTTTCAACAAGCAAGGGAGGAAGCTTGATGGTTGCAGAAGCAAAGCGCACAATTACGAGAAGCTGGATGAGGTTAGGTTGCTCGAGAAAATGGCTAAGTGTGAGATTAGTGAAACATATGTAAACATTGATAGGACTTGACTATGATCACACAAAGACACTTAATGACACAACGTAGACCATCCAGAATGAATAAGACATACTTTGCTTGATGCAACAACCTTCGTGACAAGAGTGCGTGAAGTGAGTGTGAAACATGTCTATGTGATAACAACCACTCATACGCACACTATTCCCTTGAAGAAAAACAACATTCCCTTTGAATGAAAAACAACAACCCCTATGCCCAAGATGACACATATTGCGTAAAGACGAGAACACAAACAACTCTTAAGATCAAGGAGGGAGATTGAAATCATCATCTTACCAACAGGTGACCAAGGATGATTGATCGCAGGATCCAAGGTAGGCTCCAAAATTTGCATGCAAGCCAAAATTTTGGAGGGTGTTCTAGCCACTACAACAACTGCATATGGAATACCGAACACTGAAATGTTTTCCTAGAATACTGAATAGTCGTATGGGTGATATATCTTGGACGTTGCTCGCTCTGCAACTTTTATATTAAAAACAAACTTTGATTTTTAATAATGAATTATACTAAATAATTATGTATATAAATAATATCTGATAAATTAATTGTGTATATTTATAATAAAGATGTGTTTTTTATTAAATTAATATCCTATAAATTTTTTATTTTATTATTATTTTTTAAATTATTTATTCTTACTTAACCAGATTGTACAAGAAATTGGATATTCTTTTTTTTATCTAAATATGTCAACGAATTTTAATTTTAATTCTTTTAGTAAAACGGTTTTGTTTTTTTTTCATTATTATTTACTTAGCACTTTTTTTCTTTTTATTAGTATTTATTTTAATAGTTTTATTATTTAGTTAAGTTTTTTTCTAGTTTATCTTTTAAGTGTTTTTAATCTTTTAATTAGTTTTTTAGTATATTTTAATAATTTTATTATTTTAGTTTAAGTTGTTCTAGTTTAGTTTTTTATTTATTTAAGTGTTTAATTTTTTATTTGGTTTAATTTTAACTTATTTTAAAATAATTTAATTATGTTATTTTTTTAACTGTTTAAATATAGATTTAGTTTATTTTATTATAAGTTGAAATTAATTTTAGTTAATTTGATATTTAGTCCAAATTTAATTTAAATTTATAATATATATATTATATATATATATATATATATATATATATATAGGAATGCATTAATGAGGATATTTTTAACAAAAATGTTATGTATATTTAATTTAAGTAAATATTTGATGTATTTTTATTTTCATTAATTTAAATTAAATTAAGTAAATTTATGGATTTTGTTTGATTACCCTTTTAAAACCAACAAATTAACTTTCAACCAACTAAATTATTCACTTAAGGCCAAAATAATCTTGTAGTTAGGTTAAGATTGTGGGGATAGATATCTACATAATTTTTCGTGATCATTTGCATTGACACATAGTTGTTTTCTTCTATGATTCTTTAAAATAATTTTCAATAGATGTGGTCATAACATGTTTGGATAGAAAAGAATTATTTTCCAAGTGTTGATGCTTAGGTTGGGACCTAGAGCTTGATGGAGTCACAAACTCTTTTAAGCTTCATTGTTTTCCATGAACCCTTGGAATCTAGGATCCCCTTAAAGCCATCTATGAAATTGTATCTTGGTGGCCAAAAATACTTTCATAACAAGTGTCACTTTCACGGGATTGAGAAGGAAACTAAGAAAAATATTTCTAGGCACTAGGAATTTCCCCTAGTGCCCCTCATTATAGTTGTAGCTATCATACCTTTAGTCACTCCTTCAATGGACTTGATCATCATTCATTAAGAGTGATTTGACATCTTTACTATAAATTTTTTGAGAGAATAGTCATTGGAGTCCTAAGGCAGTGTTTTTTCTATTTTAGGAGGAAAGCTTTTCCATCAACGTGCTTTATTGAAACACATTTATAAAACATGTTGAACTAATTAAGCATGAAATTTCAATTAAGATACATTTTTCTTTGAGTATATTATGTTTTCATTGCATTAATCCTTTGACTGATCCAGGTAGATATTGGTGGCCGCCTGCCAAGTCCACCTGGACCCCCGCCATTGTCTTTCTCAGCATTTTCAGTTTCCTTAATTGTAGCACAACTTACTATTTTTAGCAGTTTTTCGGGTCCTGAACTTCCGGAGCCGTTTTGAGGCCCTAAACGACGTTTTTTGGGAATCCGGGGGCAACATGGGTCCATGGAATGGACCCATGTTGCCCATTCCAACAATGATAGTGCTCGAATAGATCTTTCTAATGAGCTATTGTACGCGTCAAACGGAGATCATATGCTAAAGTTACGACCCCGGGAAGTTGATGTACCAACTTACCCCCAAACGGGGCCCGTAGTTTGGCGTTTCATCTCCTAGGGTTAGGTTTTGGAATGTTAAGGGTTTTTCATTGTTTCTCAACAATAAATAGGCCTTCGAGCCTCATTGTAAGTCAGTTCAGAGGCATGTAGCCCACACATCTCTTCTCAGAGATAGCTACCATCGCCCTCGCTAGTTTATTTCCATTTCTGATTGTAAGCATATTTCGGTATTTTCCATTAATGAAATGAAGTATTATTTCCGCTGCATCTCTTTAATTATGGTTATCACATCTCTGTATTTATGGTTATCTCTGTAATCTATTGCGTTCCTGTATAAATATGGATTAGTGGTATCAGAGCAGTCTGCTTTTTCTCGGTTTTTCTTTGCATGTCCCCAACGAGGTCAGGATATAAGGAGTTAGGGCTTGAACTGGTCGAACCTTTGCAAGACCAGCCTCGAAAATCCTGACGGCCTCCCATGGCGGATGAGAAGAAAGACGAGGGCACAGGAGATCCTATCAAAATCTTGCTCGAAGAAGCGCTCGAGCGGCAAAGGAATGCGATGATGGATAGGTTCGCGCAGATCCTTCAGCGGCTACCTAGAGGTGACACATCGGCTTCTAGCAGTGACTCTGGAAATGCCACGCCCTTTCAGGTACAAGTTAATTTTGAAATCCCCATCTTCGAGGGTAAAATAGACGCAGATGCTGTAGATAAATGGTTAAATCTGCTAGATGGGTACTTCTTTGTTCATGAATTTTCAAGTCCGGAAAAGATTGTTTTCGCTCTTCTCAAAGCAGCCCCCCACGTCAAGGACTGGTGGGAAACCTACTGCGAACAGAAGGATGAAAGTACAAGCTCGTTATTTTCAGCCGCACCCACTTGGAATGACTTCCGGGATGCCATCAAGGAGCAGTACTACCCTGTCAAAAGCTATGAGGACAAATACATCAAATGGACCACACTGCGGCAGGGACGAGACCAAGATGTTCCAGAGTTCATAAACATTTTTCATACCCTTCGCACACAGTTGGGTATCAAAGATTCTGAGCAGCATCTGGTGCTCAAATACCGCGGTTGCCTACACAGATACATCCAGGAAGAGATGGAGTTCTTGGACATCTCCTCACTCAGCACAGCATACCGATATGCTGTCAAAATCGAGCAGAAGTTCAAATAGAAGAAGCGAGACTTTGGATCTGCAAATCCGAAGCCCAAAGGACAAAGCCAAGGCGGGGTGATCCAAGACAACCTGTCGAAACAGCAAAAAAGGAACAACACCACAAGGACAAAGAAGGACACAGAAAAGTGGTGTGATTTCCACAAGAGTCCCACTCATAACACAAGTGAGTGTCGGACCAAGCAGTCATTGGTGGCCGAGTTGAAGGCTTCCGAATCAGATACATGTTCCGACCTTGAACCAGAACTAGACAAGGGGAATGGCAAAGGGAAACAGTTCATTGATGCGGATCCCAGCGCCACTGTTGCCACTGCCAAGATCCAGAAGAATGAGCCCGAAGAGCCAGAGGAGGGGGAACGTCTTTTCCACTCACAGATGTGGGTGAAGGGTTCGCCGCTGCAATTCATTGTCGACAGTGGCAGCCAAAAGAACATTATTTCAGCAGAGGTCATGAAGCGGTTGGGCCTACCAACTACACCACACCCGCAGCCATACAATATCGAGTGGCTTCATGAAGGACGAGATCTCAAAGTTCGCCAGCAGTGTCGCCTTCCCTACAGCATCAAACCATTCACAGACGAGGTATTGTGTGATGTTACACCTCTGGATGTTTGTGATGTATTATTAGGCCAGCCATACTTGTCGAGGCGACATGCTGTGTATGAGTCAAGGCCTCGTGCTGTCATTATTTCTTTGGATAATTCATTATACAGGATACCGGAGGTAGCCCCACCTACCGCCATATCTTTGATCACTGCTAAGAAAGGCAGCAAGCTCATATCACAGACCAGGAAATTCATCTGTATGGTTCACTCCCAAAGTAAGGGGAAGATCGTTGCTACATCCATGACCACTGCAAAGGATTCCTCCACACAGCAGCAGTAGCAAAGGGAGACGGTCATGATAGAACACAGGAACAACTTCTCCTCACCCATAGGGGTACCACAAAAGTTTCAGGTGGGCAACAAAGTTTGGTTACATCTGCAGAAAGAAAGCCTTACAAGAGCCCATCAGAAGCTCAGACCACTCCAACATGGTCCTTACAGCAGTACCAAGGTTGTAGGGAACAATGCTTTGGAGCACAACATTCCTCCATTCTTTCACCTGCACCAAGTGTTCAATGTGGACCATCGTCGACCATGCTTCCCACCATTACTGGACACATCAGACAGTGCAGAACAAG